>CM065683.1:71631423-71653923 GCA_017654935.2 Phymorhynchus buccinoides
TTTTATGTATTACTCCATTTACATTTAAAAACAACGTTTGTCTGTCATGAAGAGAAAAACATGAGATAGAGAGAGACAGACAGACAGACAGACAGACAGAGAAAAAAGAAACACGTCAAGCACAATCATATATGAATCATACAGGACCTGACAAAGTGATTCGGGTGTGTGTGTGTACGTGTGTGTGTGTGTGTGTGTGTGTGTGTGTGGGGGGGGGGGGGTCGCCAGGGGTCCAGGGAGCTGCATAGGTTCCGGGTTAAGGAGTAGTGCCCTTTGGGGGTCCTGGGGGGCAAACACCCCGGAGAAGAGTGCAATTATGGAAAAAATCGAGTAATTTGCTTACTTTTCACCCTTGTATTAGGTACATCCTTGGGGCTGAGAGGGGGGGGAGGGGGGGGGGGGGGTCCAGATACCAAGAACCCCCCTAGATCAGGCCCTGCCATGTTAGCTGCGTGCAGATATTGCCCAGACCGTGCCGTAGACAGTTGAACCGTGATCACCTCCCATCATGATATCATTCAGTCCCCCTAAACACTTAGCACCGACAACGACCATGTTTATGTGAACTCGTGTGGCTCTGACCAGGGATGAAAAGCATCCCGTATTCACCAGCTTCCAAGCGAAAGCTGGTTCCTGTTCTCAGGGCTTTCTGTTTGTTCCTATCTATCTATCTAAAATCTATCTATCTATCTATCTAGATTTTTGTTGTTGTTTTGTTTTTGTTTGTTTGGTTTTTGTTGTTGACACGGAACATTAAAGTTAACTTTAACTGGTTTTGTTTCTGAGGTTCTCAAATAAAGACATTGGACACAGAAAAGTTTTATCAAAGCAAACTATCTATCTATCTATCTATCTATCTATCTATCTATTTATAATTGTTTAAAACGTTTTTGTCCCTATGTCTTTGGAAGCGAACATTAAAAATCAATACCAGTTTACTGTTAAATATTAACTTGGTGTTTGATCTATGTTCTAAAACACATAAAGAGTGCTAGTTTAGTTTTTCCTCCTTGTTAGGGAGGCAGTGGCAGAACCCAGCCGAGGACAGCTGTTTCGATCCTAGGGGATCTCATCAGCTCGGCAATGGATGGGGTCTTAGCCTACCAAAGTGGAACTACTCTCACCTCAACAAGAAGATTGTTTCACAAAGGGAAGGTTTCTTCATGTATATTGGTAAGCAGCTCCAAAAAAACAAACCAGCACTTAAGTAAAATATAAATGATAAGAATCTGAAGTAAAAGTATGAACATAAACAATTTTCCAAAATTTAAAATATGAAAAAATAAGCGACACCACCAGAGAGGGACAGCAATTGTCAGGCATGGCACCGTTTGAACAGAGGAACCTAAGACAATAAATGTTTGCATGTAGGTAGGTACCAAAGGTATCTAGGCCAAGTTCGAAAATAAAGATCAGAGGTCAAAGGTCAAGGTCACTGGAGCCGAACATGCTTCCAAGCACCTGACACAATAATGTTTGAACGGAGGAACCTATGACGCTCAAATGTTACATGCGGATAGATACTTAGGTACCTAGGTCAGGTTCGAAAATGAATATCATTGGTCAAAGGTCAAGGTCAGGTTCGTTACCAACTGCGAAGTGAAGCACTGCAACCAAAAATACTGCTGCGCGGCTGTTGATTTAGCGTCTTAGCGCTCTAGTATTGTGTGTGATTTTGTCGTCTTCTGAATCACAATGAAGACTATAATATTATTCTGCCTCATTTCAGCACAGAAGTCGAATACGAAAGTATGGACACATTGCTATATATAACCACATTAGCGTTCCCTTACATGATTCAGCACTCAGCAGTATATTCGTATTATCCTGTTAAATATGGGGTTAACACCGTCTCTCTTTGTCTGTCTGTCTGTCTGTCTGTCTCTCTTCTTATTCACTTTTATATTGCTGTTTTGTTCCAAGTCTAAAGAAGACACACGAACTACACAGGACTATTCGAATTTGGATTATTATTTCCTTCCTTCATACGCGCGGTTGTGTATGTTTCTGTGTGCATGTTTGTGCCTGTATGTACGTGACTTTTCGCTAAGTCTGTATAAGCATGTCCACTTGTTTTTCAACAACAGCAACATACTCACACACACACACACACACACACACACACACACACACACACACACACACACACACACACACACACACACACACACACACACACACACACACACACACACACACACTTTTGAGAAATAGACCTACGGGCAAGAGAGAGGAGGGAAAGAAAGAATTAGCTTCAATGACGGAGAAACAGGTGGGTTTTAAGGTTTGATTTAAAAGCAGAGAGGGACGGTCGCTGACGGAGGGAGAGAGGACGTTTGTTCCAGGAGGTTGGTCCTGAAACAAGAAAAGAGCGCCGACCAACAATTGAAAGCTTATACCTAGGGACCTGGACAGAAAAAGGGTAGGAAACGGAATGTAATGTGAGAGCTGGCGCACGCACGCACGCACACGCACGCACGCACACGCACACGCACGCACACACACACACACACACACACACACACACACACACACACACACAGACTGGCAATATTACTCGTATTCCCGATATAGCTACTCATAGTCCCTCAGCCATTGATCTAACATTTGCATCTCCATCACTGACACTGAATTGTTAATGGGAAACAGGAGAAGATTCGTTAGGATCTGACCATGTTCCCATAACGATATCTTTAAATGGTAAAATAGAAAATACAGAATTTTTTGAAGAAGATATTATTCCAAAATATAATTACAAAAGTGCAGATTGGTCACTTTTCAAGAACAGTCTCACGAACATGGATATAGAGTATTCATCAATGGATAATATTGATGATCAATATGATAAATTTTGTAAAAGTGTTCTAGCAGCAGCAGATAAATCTATCCCAAAGATAAAAAACACAAAATTAAAAAAACACAACGGAAATGTTTGGTGGAACGAAGAATGCGAAACTGCAAATGAAAAGAAAAAATAAAGATTTAAGGTATATTGCAAAAAGAGATCAGCAAGCAATCACAAAAAAATGAAAGAGGCTGGTAAGAAAAGTGATGACGTAATCGAAAATGCACAGATACAACACTGGAATGTTTTTTGCAACACTGATGTTAAAGATTGTAAAGATATGGGGAAAGTATGGGAAGAACTAAAACTTATGAAAAATGGATTTACATCACCTCAGTATCCTATAAAAATAAATAACAATAATCTTCCTAATGCTCAGGAGAAGGCAGAAGCCTTTGTAGACATGTTTGCCAATGTTAGCTGCCCTGAGGGTCTGACAGATGCTGACAGAAATTATAGAGAACATGAGGAAAATTATGAAGGATATGGCGATCCAACACCAGACAATAGCAATTGTATTAATGCTCCGATAACTATTCAAGAACTAAAAGAAGCAATAAGATCAATCCCCATCAGAAAATCATCAGTTGGTTTAGATGCAATATCCAATCAGATGCTAAGAAATTTACCAGAACATTTTATTATTTTTCTTCACGCCTTATTTAGTACATGCTGGAGCAATGGTGAAATGCCAAAAATATGGAAACAGACAATCGTTGTTCCGATTCACAAACAAGGCAAGTGTAATAATGACATTAAAAATTATAGGCCAATTGCATTAACATCGCATGTATGCAAACTTTCAGAGAGAATTGTTTTGAACAGACTTGTACATTATTGTGAAAAAAATGACGTAATTCCTATTAATCAAGCTGGCTTTCGTAAAGGGCGATCAACGACGGAAATTTTAGTAAAATTGTCCACAAACATAAAGAAACAATTTGCTAGACGTAAATGTGTATTAGCCACTTTTTTTGACATAAACAAAGCTTACGATCAAGTGTGGCATTTCCAGCTCTTGAATAAACTTAAAAACATTGGTCTATCTGGAAACGTATTCAATTATGTAAAAGATTTTCTGAGAGACAGGGTAATTCAAACTAGAATAGGAACATCATATTCTACGAATAGAAATTTATCGATGGGAATCCCTCAAGGGTCAGTTTTAGCTCCTCTTCTTTTCACCATATTAATGTATGATCTGCCAAATAAGTTATCAAATAACGTTGTATTAGTTCAATACGCAGATGACATATGCCTGTGGATGGAGGTAACTCTAAAAAAAAAGAAAACCCCACAGCGTAGCATAAACCACACCAAAAAAATATATCAACGAGAGCTCGACAAGATGGAGAATTATATGAAGTTAAATGGATTAAGCTTATCTACTGAAAAAACAAATATTATTCTCTTTAATAGTGGTTCTAATCCGGATAAAATGCCTGCATTTACATTGGGTAACACGCCTCTTAAATATGTTACCAAAGTTAATTTTTTAGGAGTTTATCTCACGTCAAAATTAACATGGAACGATCATATTGAATATTTATTAACGAAGACGCGAAAAACGTTGAATTTTCTTAAAGTTGTATCTAAACAAAAATGGGGACAAGATTAATCTACATTGATAACTCTGTGTAAAGCTTTAATGAGGTCGAAATTAACATATGCACAAGAAATATTTTTTAGCGCTCCAAACTATTTGTTAAAAAAACTACAAAGCATTGAATGCAAGGCATTAAAACTAGCACTAGGTCTCCCAGTGCATGCGTCGTCCACTCGTACATACTATGAGGCTCTCAAATGCTTCCATTAGAAGAATATAGAGACTTAGCATGTTGTAAATTTGTCATAAAAAATGCAGTTGTTAAAACACATATTGCTTCAGAAATAAAAATCAGGTCAGATATTGATTTTCCTAAAAGAGCTAAGACAATTTCTTCTCAAGTCACAATAGCTACATACACATCAAAAACTATAACTGACTCTGGTCTTTCCACTGACATAGGTGCTGTCGGACCATCAGTGTTTCCTATACCACCATGGGAACTCCACAAAGCGCATTTTGATATTGACCACACAAATATAAAAAAAGATGAAAACATCAATATGCTAGCAAGCTATGCCAAATGTCATATTGAAGAAAACTACGCCAATTATTTAAAAATATACACTGACGGTTCATGCATAGATAGAAAAACAGGATGTGCATTCTTAATACCAGACTTAAAAATAGAGAAACCATTTTACATTGGTTTAAACAAATCCATATTTACAGCAGAATTAACTGCAGTACTTATGGCGTTACATTATCTTATTAGCTTTCCCAAAAATATATTTCAAGTTCTTTTCTGTGTAGATTCAAAATCAGTTCTTCAGGTATTAAAAACTTTACAGCTACACACTAGACCTGAAATGATTATTGAAGTCAGTTGTTTGATACACATGCTTATTGTACGAGGTACTCGATTAACATTTTGTTGGATCCCATCTCATTGCTCTTTTTATTACAATGAAAAGGTAGACAGGGCAGCAAAACATGGAGCTAAACATGGTTTTCATTCTGAATGTCTTGATTTCCCCCTATCTCTGCACGAACAGTGCAACTTACTTAAGTTGCACATTTGGAAAAAATTCCAATATAACATTAAAAATCGCGATAATCAAGACCAATTCGATATTAAAGGTATTAAACATAATTTTAGTGTCAGTAGAAAGTTACTTGCTTTAATGTATAAATGGAAACTAGATGCCTTTAAAACAAAATACGTTAAAAGCATAGTTTGCATATGTGGAAACAAAATAACTCATAGTCATATTCTATCATGTAATGACCTAAAGACATTTATTCCTGTCTTGTTGCAAAATAGCGCTTGTAGTATTTTTAAATCACCAGCCTTAACGTACAAGTTTTTTCGTTAATTTAGAACGCAGTCCAATAGGGAAGTACTTGTAAATAATATCCATTATAATAATTATTACTATTAGGTGGGTTATGATGTTGTTTTTTGTTGTTTTGTTGTTGTTTGTTTGTGTTGTTTTTTGTTTTTGTTGTTGTTGTTGTTGTTGTTGTTGTTGTTGTTTTTCCTTATCTTAGAACTCGGTTGCATAGATAATTATTTGTAATTTGTTTCTATTGCTATCATAGGATGATGGAGGGGGGGGGGGGGGGGGGGGGGGGGGGGGGGGGGGGGAGATGTAGGTGTGTGTGTGTGTGTGGGGGGGTTGTGGGGGGGGGGGGGGTAATGTTGGGTTTTGTTTTCCAGTTGGGGTGATTTTTGTTTTTACTGTTACTGGTTTTATTCCTATCTTATGTGGTTTATGTATTACTTCTACAGTTCAGTCCTATCCATTCATATTGATTGTGCATACACCTGCATGCACCCACTTTTGATATTTCACACACATATCCACCAATTCACATGCACGCAACCACTTTAATATGCATACAATTGTTTTTTAAATATTTTATTTTAAATATTTTTTTAATTTTATATATTTCTTTTTGTCTAATATCACGAGAAGTGGATAGACGTTAAATGAAAGACACACACACACACACAAATTACTCTTAAAAGAAAATGTGGTGTACTCCAGCTTGTGATTTCCTAAAAGAAAATCTCCACACAAACAAAAGCAAACAATACAAATTTAAGAGACAAGAATTATAATAGTTCTACTAACATTGGTTCCAAATTTTATTATCGTTTTGTTTTTGTGAAAGCATTTGAGGCAAAATTACTAAGATATCCAGCAAAATAACATTCTCTATTGAACACAATCACTGATTGGTTTCTTTATTTTGAAGTGACTGATGGGTCCGGAATATGCAAACCTTCCCCATGTGGCTAGGGTGAAGCGTTGCCGCGTTAATTAGTGAGTGGGTGGCAGAATGGGCGAGAGAACGAGCACATTATAAAAACGAGTCTGGGCCTGTATTCACAATGAGATAGTATGAGACTTATCATCACGGTATGTTAGAAGTCCTTCTAAAGCCTTACTAAATCCTACGACTTCTAAGATGATGATGACAAGTCTCATACTATCTGAACGTGAATACATGCCCAGGGTTTTTCTGACGACGTTGCTAGTGCTGGTCCTGCTAAGCAGGGGACACAACTTGTGGGTAAATGTAATGGTGACTTCCTCCTTTTCCTCTGAACATGGCGACTAACTGATTCCATCTGAATTGTAATCTGAGACCAGCGCGACTTTCTGCAACGTTAAGCCCCCCATTACACATGATGGAGACACCTCACTACATAGAGATGAAGGTGAGTTTTACGTTCAATTAGTCGTAGACTCTTATGGACAGAGTTCGTGAATACTCGGTCTTCCTGGGGGTGAAGATGAAGGTGAAGATAATAATAATAATAATAATAATAATAATAGTGAATCATTTATATAGCGCATTCCTCCACCAATGTGGAGCTCTATGCGCTTAACAACAACAACAATTAAGAAGCAACAAATTCAACAACAACACGAAATAATCGCTCACGCACATGCAAATAGGCATACACATACACACCCCACCCACACATACACGCACGTACCGGCACACACACACACACACACACACACACACACACACACACACACACACACACACACCGTTACCATCACCACCACTCACCCCACCCCAAAAACACAATACAAAATACAATCAGTTGAACAAAGCATCAACACACTCTCTCTCTCTCTCTCTCTCTCTCTCTCTCTCTCTCTCTCTCTCTCTCTCTCTCTCTCTCTCTCTCTCTCTCTCTCTCTCTCTCGCGCGCGCGCGCGCGCAACAAAGCTGACGTACACATTGCAGTCAACACACAGTGAAACTAATATGGGGGGAGGGGAGTGTGTGTGTGAGAATAGAGTCCAGAAGTAATGTGGCCTAAAGGTTGTGATGTAGCTTGAACAGGTGGGTCTTGAGAGCTGATTTGAAACATTGCAAGGACTGGATATGGCGGATTTCGCGTGGTAAGGAGTTCCAAACTGATGGGGCCGAAAAGGAAAAGGAGCGCTCACCAAACATTTTTGTTCGTGTACTAGGAACACAGAGAATTTTTGAATCTGAAGATGACCGCAATTGCCTTGATGGAGTATAGACAGAAAGCATGTCAGAAATGTAGCTAGGGGCATTTCCAGAGAAATAAGAATGACATATAGTGGAAATTATGATGATGACGATGAGACAGAAACTGAGACGTAGCCGTCGCGGATGATTCCGGTAACATTGCGGACCCTTGAACGTAGGGGTTTGCCGTCTGAAACTGGATCATTCGGACGGAGTCCGAGTCGTGATGTTGCTTCTGTCCTCGATGCTTCAGGTGTGATCAGCATCGGGTCGCGGTAGGAGATGGAAAGTATTGTGAGACAGCTCAAGGTTGTCGCTGGTCTCCTGTATCCCGCCTGATTGTCGTTGGTTTGATGAGCAACCCTTCCCTCCAAGGCCGTCTTCAGGACCACCGGGTGACCTGCTCCATACCTAGGTGTTGGCGTCGTCGACACACGGGCAGAAGACGCACGGTCGAGTCGAACAGTCTCTGCAGGTGGATGATTACTCCCAGTAGATGGCGCTGCACAACCACTGGGCACTGGCGCTGATCTTGTTGACTCAAAGGCCAACACTGCAGAGATTATCCAGGTCGTCCCGTCCGCATGCCAAGTTAACCAACACCCGTGGTGAGGGAGGAAGACTGCGCCGCCCTTCCTACTGTCTGCTACCCAGTATAACTTTGTGTGCTGTCTCACACCCAGCACCGACCCTACTACACCCTGACTGCGCGCTAAATTGCTAGGGAACGTGGCGAGCTCGCGGAAATCCTCCACAAGTGTGACTGTAACCACGACCTCACTACGATCTGAGGAGTGGAAGCCCACAGCTGAAGAAAAGATGTAGATCGTGCCCTACGCTGCCGCTACGTTGTCAGTACTCTGTAACTCTATTGGCTGTCCGCGCACTCACCACGCTGCCACTACTGTGTCCGTGGTCACTACGATCCCGCCACGTATGGTTTGAGCATGTTCAGGTGTAGAGTGGCACAGAGGTAAGGCGTTCGCCTTGTGTCAAGTAAACCCGAGTTCGAACCTGGGCACAGAGGATGTTTCCTCTCATTTTGCACAAGGCTTTATGGTCTGAACGTGGAGTCTTTCGGATGAGACGATAAACCGAGGTCCCGTGTGCCCATGCACTTAGCACACGTTAATCCCAGTGGCAACTAAAAAATTGTCATTTCCCCCCCCTTTCCTTCCTCATCAGACACACAAAAATCGCAGGCAAAAACCCCCAAACAAATTGGGTGGCGCGCCTCTGGCCTCGACGGGCTCTCCAGGTGGGAGCAACCCGAATTTGACGGAGACGCCTATGTGACTATAAAGTACCTAATACCCAATACCTAAAAATGCCTAAATGCGCTCTCCAGCCCGTATCAAGACCCCGTCACGCTCTTACTACGCTACGCCCGACTACAGTACGCTGCACCACGACCAGGCTGCGATCAGCCACAACGTAGGAGGACGTAGCGAGAACGTGGCCTGTGTGTGACGGGGCTGTGAACAAAAGTGTGCCAAGGTGTAGCTAAAAGTGCAAGTGTAACCGTCCTCTGGTTTCTTCCTTGGTAACTTGCGTCACCACAGTCAGTGACATGGGTGCAAGCAGGTCTTAGGCTGTGAAGAACCAGCCACACTGCAATGCGAATGTGACGATGTCTGTGAGTCATGATTCACGTGAAATACTTCCGTGTAAAAATAATTCTATTATTTTCGCTCACTATGCTCAAGTAGACCCCAATACACGAATCAAATAAAATGTGTGATGCAAAAATACAGATATTTCATCAGATTCGTGTACGGGGGACTACAAATAGAGTGAACATAACTGTAGGATTTCATCAGATTAATTTAGACAGTAGAATCTCACGAGAATCATGCCTTACAAATGTCACAATCGCATTGAATTGGGATCAAATCGTATGCCATGTGGCGGGCCCTTAAATCTTCACGGGCGTTTATGTGTGATGCGTTTCCAGAAAGTTGAACACTCGATTCCTGTATTTCTAGCGCTATGGGAACTGGAGTACCTTACAAATACAATGAACACTTAGTTGTGACGTACGTGTGTGTGTGTGTGTGTGTGTGTGTGTGTGTGTGTGTGTGTGTGTGTGTGTGTGTGTGTGTGTGTGTGTGTGTGTGTGTGTGTGTGTGTGTGTGTGCGTGTGCGTGCGCGTGTGCGTGCGTGCGCGTGCGTGCGTGCGTGCGTGCGCACGCGTGTGTGTGTGTGTGTGTGTGTGTGTGTGCGTGCGTGCGTGCGTGCGCTTTAGTTTCTGGGTTTGACATTATAGATCTCGACACACAATCTCAGACAAACGTAACACCACTGTTTACATCTTTATTAACAACCACTAGAACGTCGTAATTTATAGACCATTCTGTCTAACGTCTTACTGCTGACGCGCGAAGTGAAATAATTGCATTTTATTGCTGGCCATTATGCTTACGTGGTTTGTTATCAGAGATCACCACTCGTGTCTGAGGCGGACTATGTATGTATGTATGTATGTATGTATCCTCTCTAGCGTTTGAACGGATGGACTTAGGGTGCTCATATTTTGCATGCGGGTAGGTAATGGAGAGATCTAGCCCACGTTCGATAATGTAGGTCATGGGTCAAAGGTCAAGGTCACTGGAGCCAAAACGCTCGCTGCCGAGCAGTTGGTGATTTAGCATCTTAACCGAGAAGGAGGGAAGGAAAGGAAAGCCGTCAAGGTCACTTAGCCTTAGGCTAACCAGGGCGAGATGGGTGGGTTTCTTTTCAAAGCGGTTCAGTTGACCATTGAATGGTGGTGACCGTTTGTTGGGTGGAATAAAGGGCGCTTTACATCCGTCGCCCGTGATTTCCCCTCCCTTGGTTACCAACCGCGAACGTAGAGAGTGGACTAGTAATGTTTTCACTCTGTCTTAGGCGGACTATGTATGTATGTATGTATGTATCAACGATAGCGTTTGAACGGATGGACTCAGGGTGCTCACATTTTGCATGCGGGTAGGTAGTAGGAAGATCTAGGCCAAGTTCGATAATGAGTGTCATAGTCAAGGGTCAAGGTCACTGGAGCCGAAAACGCTGCCACGCGGTTGGTGATTTAGCGTCTTAACGCTCTAGTTCATGTATTTGTTTAGCTGTAAATCAGTCGCATATTTCTTGTACGTAACACATACCCGTTCCGCCCTCTTCAGATACGTATTGGGCTACTGGGTGCACGTTTACGTGCTCGCCATGCTGTGAAGTCTTAGCAATCCTCCACGCCCCAACACCTTCTGGAATTGTCTCCGTCTAGCACTCGCACTTTACCAGAAGACATCAAGTAAATTTACAATGGCAACCACCACGCCCTTCTTGTTTTCCTTCACCTGACTATCCATCTTTGGGGCTCCCTCCAGTCTCTCCTTTACCCTCACCCCCTCCCTCCAGACAAACAGACAGAGACGAACGGAATTTGTACAGTTTATACTGGTGAAAAGGACAATTCGCCAAATGAACATTCAGACTTCAGCTTCAGAGTGATCGTCGTCGTCGTCGCCATCATCATCATCATCATCATCATCATCGTCGTCGTCGTCGTCGTCATCATCATCATCATCATTGTCATCGTCGTCGTCATCATCATCATCATCATCATCATCATCATCAAATAGTCGTCGCTGTCGTCATCATCATCATCATCATCATCATAGTCGTCGCTGTCATCATCATCATCATCATCATAGTCGTCGCTGTCATCATCGTCATCATATTAATAATAATAATAATAATAATATTATTATTATTATTATTATTATTATTATTATTATTCTTTGTTAACACCAGACAGGGCCTATGTAGACTTGGGTAGGCTGTGATAATGTATAAACCTCGTGAAGCAATGTTTCTAGTGGCAACACTCACTCTCCTCCACAACACCTACTCACATCTTAAAAAGCCTGCCTCCTTCGTTTGCATTCTCTTCATAAACTTTTCCTCTGCATTCAACACTATACAGCCTCATCTCATGGCCTCAAAACTCCTGTCCTATCATGTCTGTCCTCGTCTTGTTAAGTGGGTCCTCAGCTTTCTTGTGGGTAGAACTCAGTCTGTTCGGTTTCAAAAGGCTCTGTCATCTGTAAAATACACCTCTACTGGCTCTCCTCAAGGTACTGTCCTGTCTCCTGTCCTCTTAACTCTCTATACCAACGATGTACTGGCACTGATAGGACTCCTCTAATCAAATACTCCGACGACTCTGCTCTTCAAGATATCTCTAGCTCTGACCAAACTCATTTTGACCGTGTAGCCACATTTGCCTCCTGGTGTGAAAATAATTATCTGGACCTAAATGTACAAAAGACCAAGGAAATGCTTATTGATTTTAGAAAGACTCCATCTGTTGTGCCTGACCTTTTTATCCATGGAATGAAAGTTGACAGAGTGAGTGAGTATAAATATTTGGGTACTGTGATTGATGATAAATTGACTTTTACTGCTTATTTAACGCTGTTCACAAGAAATGTCAGACTAGGATTTATTGTCTTCAAAAACGCGCGCGCGCGCGTGTGTGTGTATTTAGGTCCGCGCGCATTTATGTGTGTGTGTGTGTGTGTGTGTGTGTGTGTGTGTGTGTGTGTGTGTGTGTGTGTGTGTGTGTGTGTGTGTGTGTGTGTGTGTGAGAGGAGAGAGAGAGAGAGAGAGAGAGAGAGAGAGTGTGTGTGCCAGTGTAGGAGGGGTGCGATGGGAGCATGCACATGTGTTCGCGCACGTGTGCATACATGCTTGTATACCCTATGCATATGTGTGTGTGTTTATGTATGATTATATATGGGTGTTATTTATTTTGCTCTTTTGAATATTTGACATGTACAAGTATTTCTTATGCCTAATTTATAATCTTTTGTTGATAAGTATTTTATTACACTGTCTGTATTTAGCATGTTTTTGATTATTATAATGTTTGATATGTATTTTATTGTACTGAATGTATTTAATATGTTCTGAATGTTATGTTATAATGTTTGATGTGTGTATTTTAATGTTGAATCACAGGCGTAACAACAATGAATTTCTCTTTTGAGATAATAAAGTATTGTTGAGTTGAGTTGAGTTGAGTTGAGTTGACTCGGTCGGAGGGGGGAGGGGGGTGGGTGCAAAAAGAAGAGATGATCTTACATACACAAATCAGTCAACAGCATTTAGAGGGCACCTTGACTCGTAAGTTGCAGCTGGAATGACACCAGTTGACAAACTGCATGAATTGAATTGAATTGAATTGAATGAATTGAATTGAATTGAATTGATAGAATCCAAGACTGCCTCATGCATTTCGTCACACGCTAAAAGCAAATAATTATGACGAGTCGATGGCACACAGTGAACATACACGAAGGTTCATACAAAGTCCTCCACTGACATGCCGCTGTCAACGATGTCGATGGCACACAGTGAACAGACACGAAGGTTCATACAAAGTCCTCCACTGACATGCCGCTGTCAACGATGTCGATGGCACACAGTGAACAGACACGAAGG
Organism: Phymorhynchus buccinoides; assembly: GCA_017654935.2. Taxonomy (NCBI): domain Eukaryota; kingdom Metazoa; phylum Mollusca; class Gastropoda; order Neogastropoda; family Raphitomidae; genus Phymorhynchus; species Phymorhynchus buccinoides. The sequence goes on from CM065683.1 coordinate 71,644,821, forward strand.
TTCATACAAAGTCCTCCACTGACATGCCGCTGTCAACGATGTCGATGGCACACAGTGAACAGACACGAAGGTTCATACAAAGTCCTTCACTGACATGCCGCTGTCAACGATGTCGATGGCACACAGTGAACAGACACGAAGGTTCATACAAAGTCCTCCACTGACATGCCGCTGTCAACGATGTCGATGGCACACAGTGAACAGACACGAAGGTTCATACAAAGTCCTCCACTGACATGCCGCTGTCAACGATGTCGATGGCACACAGTGAACAGACACGAAGGTTCATACAAAGTCCTTCACTGACATGCCGCTGTCAACGATGTCGATGGCACACAGTGAACAGACACGAAGGTTCATACAAAGTCCTTCACTGACATGCCGCTGTCAACGATGTCGATGGCACACAGTGAACAGACACGAAGGTTCATACAAAGTCCTTCACTGACACGCCGCTGTCAACGATGTCGATGGCACACAGTGAACAGACACGAAGGTTCATACAAAGTCCTCCACTGACATGCCGCTGTCAACGATGTCGATGGCACACAGTGAACAGACACGAAGGTTCATACAAAGTCCTTCACTGACATGCCGCTGTCAACGATGTCGATGGCACACAGTGAACAGACACGAAGGTTCATACAAAGTCCTTCACTGACACGCCGCTGTCAACGATGTCGATGGCACACAGTGAACAGACACGAAGGTTCATACAAAGTCCTTCACTGACATGCCGCTGTCAACGATGTCGATGGCACACAGTGAACAGACACGAAGGTTCATACAAAGTCCTTCACTGACATGCCGCTGTCAACGATGTCGATGGCACACAGTGAACAGACACGAAGGTTCATACAAAGTCCTTCACTGACATGCCGCTGTCAACGATGTCGATGGCACACAGTGAACAGACACGAAGGTTCATACAAAGTCCTCCACTGACATGCCGCTGTCAACGATGGCTGTGATGTCGTTTCCCAAACAACGATAGAAGAGCGCTGTAATAACACGGTCTTTTTGCTGGGTGGCCTCGTTAGGAGGACATGTTGTCCACGTTTTCCTGGACTCTGAGGAGACAGTTAGCTGCTTGGAGCATGGAGGAGGTCGGCCACGGGTCTTAGAAGCTGCCGTCAAATTGGCTGCTGTAATCCCTGCCGAGTGTCGCTAAAGTGGATTGTTACCGCTGCCTTGTTAGGGTTCGGGTGCTCTTTAGGGATTGTCCCTCTTCAAACAAACCATTGCGCCCCCACCTCTCTCTCTCTCTCTCTCTCTCTCTCTCTCTCTCTCTCTCTCTCTCTCTCTCTCTCTCTCTCTCTCTCTCTCTCTCTCTCTCTCTCTCTCTCTCTCTCTCTCTCTCTCAATCAGGAAGCCAGGAAACTCTTCTTCAGTGCACACATTCAATCACTAGTTGACTATGTTTCGACACTCTGTGACTGTGCCAGTGACAAGACATTGAAACCCCTTGTCCGCTCTTATAATCGCGGCTTTAAACTAGTTCTATTGAAATCAAGTTCCTTAACATCAGAAGATTTTAAGAATCATAATATTTTACCTGTCAAGTATCGACTAAAATTGAATAAAGGAAGACTTATGCACAAAATAATGAACGGAATGGCACCATCTAGATTAAGAAATAAATTCACGTTAAATGATAAAAGACATGTGTATAAGATTTCTCTCAATAGACCCCGCTTGGAGTTATTCAAATCCAGTCTGCATTATTCCGGAGGTTCCTTAGGGAACTCTTTACCTATTAATTTGAAAGAAATATCACGTTATTAATCTTTTCGAAGGCATCTTAAGAATTATATTTTGACATTTGATTTTTAAAATGTTTGGACACTAATGTAACAAATGCCCATACACATGTTGGATTGTTTGTATCTCTCTCTCTGTGTCTATCTCTCTGTTTCTCTCTCTCTCTCTCTCTGTCTCTGTCTCTGTCTCTCTCTCTCTCTCTCTCTCTCTCTCTCTCTCTCTCTCTCTCTCTCTCTCTCTCTCTCTCTCTCTCTCTCTCTCTCTCTCTCTCTCTCTCTCTCTCTCTCTCTCTCTCTCTCTCTCTCCCCCTCAACATTTTCACTTTTTACATGCTAGTCATGATTGTTGTTTATTTTTTTCTTTCATTGCATGTTTTTTTAAATTGTTGTTTATTCGATATTTTCGCTTACCACAGGGCTGGGTGCAAAAAAGTATGTATACTTATCTCATTACCCTGTATAAATAAAATTTCGTTCGTTCGTTCGTTCTCTCTCTGTCTGTCTCCTTTACACACACGTAGGCCTAATGCGATGAACACACATCCACAAACACACACATACTGACAAAGCACACACGTAGGCCTAATGCGATGAACACACATCCACAAACACACACATACTGACAAAGCACACCCGAAGTCGGACTTGCTGGGCCTAACTATTTCTTAGTTAGGCACATAACGACAGCATGACGCATATGCGCTCATAATTGGCAGGAAACTGTATGAGCGATCGAAGAAGAAGAAGATCACACATTTTTTATCACCATTTGTCTGTTCGTTCTGAAAAAAAGCAACCACCCAGTAACCTTCAAGCATAGGTGTTTCCGTCTCATAACTGTTTGTAGCGCACTTTTATTCCCATCGGTCAGCTTCCGTTTCCGGGAAGGTTGCACGCTGGGAAGGTTCCTGTTTTCTTGTGTTTCATTGGCCACTGATGTCACGTACTTTGTCAGTCAAGATTGGTGGTTCCAACTTAACTTGCTTTTTATGTACTATTAAACAAAAAAGAACGTAAAATGACAGATAAATTGCTTTTCCGTTTGTCGTACAATTCTTCGCCAGTGCTTTTCTATTTTTGGCGCATTAAAGGGGCACCCTGACGGATACGTTTTTGCAAAAAAGCATGTCGAGATCACCAGGAAAACACCCTTTACAGAGATCGCAACACTCACTTTGCTCTGGTTTCCTAGAAATCAAACCGTCAAATCGGAGATTCCTCAACTTATTGATGAAGTGATTGTCAACTTTTGAAGGAGAAAACGTGTTTGATTTCAATCTGTAATTTTCAAAATCAAATGTTGTAAGGCATAAAAGGTTCCCCACCCTCTGTGGGGATACAGAGGTGGTGGTGGTGGGTGGTGTCTTTTGTACAAGTAGTTTCACAACCTTCTGGAAGTTCTATGTTTGTAACTTCCGCTAATCAAACATGTTACTCTCTTTGACTCTGCCTTTTCCCTTTGCATACAGTCATCTACTATCTTCCTGCCTTATTGGTCCATTCTCCTGCCTTTTCCCAAAAAACTCTTACTCTTAGTTAGGCGCATAACGGCAGCACGACGCATCTGCGCTTATAATTGACCGGCTGCGCTCATAATTGACCGGGAATTGAGCGATCGATGAAAAAGAAGAAGAAGAGTAAAATGTATCTTGTCTTTGAGGAACAGGATGCGCCGAAAAAGTTCGTTAAAAGTAAACAAAGGTACATTTCCTGATACACCACCATCCTTCGGGTGACAGACACACCGAGAGGTTGAAGCACCAATCGTGTGCTTGTTGACAGTGTAGACAAGTCGTGATGGAGTAGGTCCCCTGCAATGTTACAGCACTGTTTGGTTTGGCTGGTTGAAATACCGGTAACGATGGAGTGACTGCGTGTAACCAATTGATTGATGAATTGCTTGAGAGAGGGAAAAAATGAGAGAGAGAGAGAGAGAGAGAGAGAGAGAGAGAGAGAGAGAGAGAGAGAGAGAGAGAGAGAGAGAGAGAGAACGAAATTTTAATTAATCAAGGAAACATGAGTCGTTGAGATCGTGATAAACGAAGTTTTTGTGTAGCTTTGTTGGTCGATGAAGCACTCTAAACTGGGCGACAAAAACATGACTCCCCGTCTAGTATTTGAAATACGGAGACAACGTGGGTTTCCACTGAAAATAGAAAGCGAGTTGATCGTGAGACAGACATGGGAAGAGTGACATAATTAATGTATGACATACTTGTGAAAATGTGCGATAAAATTGAAACAATTGAACTAAAAAAACATCAAAACGCTACACTCACACAAGCACATGAAGGTGAAGTAAACAATAAACACGGCGAATACATTTTATTTGATAAAATTGAAACAACCAAAATTGAGACTACGTTTCTAGAGGGCATTGCAGTGACAAGACATATGCATAATATCTTGACATTTGGTTATAATATAGATACAAGGAAAACCTTTTAAGTCAGACCTTTGAACACAAAAGTTTAGTATGACTTGCAATGAAAAAATATTTTGCTTTCAGCGGATAGAAAAATGCCTTTTCCGACGTCCACCACTCTTAAAAGTGTTATGACTTTGACGGGATTCAATCAGTCACTGCCTCTGACTCTTGTCTGATCCAGTATCTGGCCACTGGGCCACTGTGCACCACAGGGCGGGCCTTTCTAGCCTTCTCCTCTCTGCACTCCCAGTTCTTACAGAACGGGAGGACATTGGAATGGGAACGAGGGCTGTGCGTTGCCTGCTCGTATGTGTGTGTGTCCGTGCACAACCAACATGACAGCATGACAGTGTTCCAGTCCATAGCGCCTAAACCACTGAACCGATCGTACTGAAACTTGGTACAATGGTTCCTTAGACCTTGCAGATGAGAATGAATGAACAATGCTTTTGACGTCCTCTCGGTCTGGAACAGACACATATGGGACATTTGTAGATTCAAAGATGGTGGGAACAATGCAACTCCAGTAAAGTCCCGATTTTTTTAACAATACAGATAGGTGTAGCGGTAACCACGCCTCGGTTAAACCTCATCGGCTATGGTACCGCCACTAGTATTTTTGTTTGCAGATGATGAGCTGATGAAAATGATGTTTTACGTCCTCTCGGTCATAGACACATATGGAACATTTGTAAATACAAAGATGGTGGGAACAATACTGGCTGCAATGCCAGGAGGCAGTGCAACACCAGTAAAGTCCCGAGTTTTTAACAATATAGATAGGTGTAGCGGTAACCACGCCTCGGATAAACCTCATCGACACATTAATTTGTAAGGCCTCATATCTACAGTCCTTAAAATGATGAGCACGATGTCAGACGCACAGAATGACAAGCAATATCAACGTAATCCCAGTGAGAAAATGTTGAATAATAAAAAGACACTGGTTATTTAAAAGATAATGAAAGGATTGAAACCAAACTAGGTTTACTGAAAGGTGTTACTAAGGTGTTACTTAGTGATATTTTGTTGTAACATATTACATCTCTAATCAATGCTATACTGATACAGGAACTTTTTAAACACAAACATTCACAATGACCATAGAGTCCAAAATTAACTCCCCTGAATTTATCAGTAGGCTTTATTTGATAAAATTCAAGGGAGATTATTGGAAATCAACAACTAGTGGCATACGATTTGTTTTTAGCTGGAAGTACGTTTATAAGGCGCTTGCCTTCTTTTTCCGTTTTGTTGGTATACCCATTCCCTTTACGTCCATCAAGCAAGGGGGTCCTGCACTGACGGGGACTGCCCCAGGGAGGCTGGACGGGCTCCAGTGCCGAGACACCGTGTCTTACGGCATGATGGAGTTTCCCTTCCCTGTGTGGTCATCCAGTTTGACGCCTGGACACGTCCTGTCCCTCGGCTGCCATGGGAACCCAGTGCTGGGATAGGATTTAATATCACCATATAACGCGGTACTATATTTTGGTATTTGGTACATTACAGGGCTACTGAGTAGAGAAATTGTTGTAACATGGAGAGGAAAGCAACTTTGTCCGCTGAAAAGGAAACCAAGCACAACCAACAGTGTTGAAGGACTCGGTGAACTGTTGTGCAGTGCCTTGCAGTCTGTCAAGTTACCGCAAGGAGAACGAACGAACGAACGAACGAACGAACGAACGAAATGTTATTTATTCAGAGTAATGAGATAAACTAATTAATTACAGCTTTTTTTTACTCAGCCCTGAGGCAAACAACAAGAAAGCAACAAATAAACACATTTAAGAACACGACGGGAGGAAAAAAAGCAAAAAAATAAATAAAAGCATACTAAGAAAAGCAACAATCATAAAAAACCCAAAGACATTATTTACATATTATATACACTAGCAATCGCCCCGTGGCAGTTAATTCCCGTGGCAGTTTGAACCCCCATGGCAGTATTGAACAATACTGGAGGCAATGCCCGGATACAGTGCTAAACCAGTAAAGTCCCGATTTTTTAATAATACAGATGCGTGTAGTGTCATCCCCTTGTAATCTCCACAATGACCTACCCCCCCCCACCATCCCTGGTCCCATGCCCACAGCACCCCCTACCCCACCCACCCACCCCCTGGACCCACCCATAAGCCAGCTGAGCTGACCTACTGTCACCCCAGCACGTGTGAACCATGGTCTCATGCAAATTTCCACAGCAGTCCCCCCCCCCTTTAATAACAGCACGTTTGGACATATGTCGTTTCGCCTAAGTGAGCGAAACTGTAAAGGTGAAGCGGCATATCGCGCGCATTTATGAACGGATGCTGTTCAAATTTCCTGCCATAGTCTTTGCCCGGTCATCATAGCAAATTGACAGCAAATGTGAGGCGATTCGGTTAAGAAACGGCGGAGATACGTGAAAAGGTGAAGCGGCGTATAGCGCGCGTTTCTGAACCGATTGCGCTTCCGCGTTTGACACACGGATAGTGCCCCCGTTGCCAGCGCCCCGTTAGGGCTCACAGCAAATTGGAAGCGATTCGGTCGAAAAAAGGCGGAGTTATAAGGCCCGTTTTGTGTTTCACACACACAGACACACACACACACACACACACACACACACGGACGGACAGTTGGCTTTTTACTATATGATGATGATAACCAGCAAAGGGGAGATGGGGAATGGGGATTTTGAAAAAAGGATACTGTAAAATGTGGCTACTCGAGAAAACAGGTGATTATAGCCAAGAATGATTATGACAAACATAATTCAAACATTAAAATTGATAAACATAGTAACAAAACATAATATTCCTTTCCTGAAGTAAACAAACCCTTAGAAATTGATTAGTTGCCAACAACACTTCTTTAAATCAAGGATTTAGGTGTTTGTCGTCACTCTGTCAAGCAAGAGCTTTTTGAGAGAGAGAGAGAAAGAGAGAGAGAGAGAGAGAGAGAGAGAGAGAGAGAGAGAGAGAGAGAGAGAGAGAGAGAGAGAGAGAGAGAGAGAGAGAGAGAAAATAAAAGTCAAAACTTGGGAGGAAAATTTAATTTTCTTTGACAGGCAGTTTGTCTTGCTTAAGAACCCAGAGTTCCCAGGTGGCGCTGTAGCTTGTTTGTTTATTTGTTCACTTACTTATTTAGTTTTTGTTCTTCTAAAGAATAATGAACTCACACGACGTAACAAAATTCACAATATGATGATTTTTGCAGAGAAACCCTCTCTCACAAATACACACTTACACTCACGTAACACACACAATGACTACGTAAACGCATGCGTTCAAGAGCACTCTAAAGCAGACTCATCTGATCTCACTCATGATCTTGTTTCAATCTAATACCCCCCCCCCCCTCCCCACCGCACCCCGTGGGGATTCCGGGGGATCTCTAAGTAAAAATAGTCCCCCTCCCCCACCTTCTGGAAGTTATGTGCTAGCAACTTCCTCTAATCTATCACTCTCTTTGACTCTGCCTTTTCCTCTTCTTACTATGATCTACTATTTTCTGACTTATTGGCCTATTCTCTCGCCTTTGAAAGAAATCTTCCAAATATTTTGTTTGTTTGAGCTCCTCCTAAATCGGAATTATGTCGGTTTAATGCAGCGGGGAGACCAGTGGAAACTGAAAACCGGACACATGCGTACCTTACCCATTATGGCCTGGGGATGCAGAAGAAGAAGAAGAAGAAGAAGAAGAAGAAGAAGAAGAAGAAGAAGAAGAAGAAGAAGTTGTACTATTTGTGCAGCCATACCAACAACAGACCCCACCTCTGTCTGGAGCTTTATCAGAGCAATGGATGGAAGCTGTAAAGCGCTTCATTCATTTCATTTGTATTTACTTGTCGGGGTGGGGGTTCCAGTATGCATTATTTAACAATCCTGCGTTTCTGTTATCAGCGTCGCATTATTGACGCAGACCGTGGTTTTCGTTTTGTATGTCACGATAGATCAGATCTTGAGGTTGCGCATTACATAATTATTGTCAATGCTTATGAAACGTAGTTTAAGCAAATTAAACGATGTCTGAAATGTTCGCGTTTCGTTCGTAAGTCAGTATATTTCAATGAAAATGGTCTGGATGCAGCGAAGGATGGCGATAGCTTTGTGAGAAGAGGGCACCTCGCTTTGCATAGTTCCCCATTTGTTTGACGGTGACAGCTTTAAGTGTGGCTATTTGGTTGCCATGGTAAGTGCAATGACCTATTTTTGCATGCAGGCGAAATGCCTGGGGAAAAGTACCCTCTTGTTGCGAAATAGGGTGGAAGTTATTGCCGAAGTTTAAAGACTTTTTAGTGGGTTTTATTTGGACTGGGACTGCGTTTGTGACACCGCTCTTCCTATCTCTGTCTGTCTGGTGTCTGTCTCCCTGTGCCTGTCTGCCTGTCGCTCAATCTCTCTCTCTGTCTCTCTCTCTCTCTCTCTGTCTCTCTGTCTCTCTCTCTCTCTCTCTCTCTTTCTCTCTCTCTCTCTCTCTCTCTCACACACACGCACTCACTCTCACTCTCTCTCTCACACACTCTCTCTCTCACACACACACACACACACACACACAAATTGGTCACACACACATTATTTTGGTAAAGTGATTTTTAAAAATGCAACGCACAGTCTTGAAAGCACACACACACACACACACACACACACACACACACACACACACACACACACACACACACACACACACACACACACACACACCCACATACGCGCACATTTGTCAAAACACGAACATAATCTGGGTAAAGTGATTACAAAAATGCAAAGAACCAGTCTTGAAAACAAACTGTTTTTGAGTGTTGCTGTAACATTTTGTGGATAATTTTGCCATAATGTTTTTTGTTGCTGTTGTTGTTATTGTTGCAAAGTTGGCTCACGTGACCTAAAGCATCATTTTGCGTTGGCATGCAAGCTGAAGGCGAACGGTGAAA
>CM065683.1:71661423-71663923 GCA_017654935.2 Phymorhynchus buccinoides
TTTTCTTACCTAGGTACATAAGGATGACTGCTGGAGGGTCAAAGGACAGGTACATTTTACAGCATTCTAGCCACCTGTTTTATATTCCAGCAATGACATGAGATAGGCCAGTGACGATGACTCATGGGTGGTTAAAGAATGGACCAGAGCATTATATCACCATCTGTTTTGTGTATTCCAACAATGGCATGACATAGCTCCACGACGATGATTGATGGAGGGCTAAAGAATGGACCAGAGCATTCTCTAGCCATCTGTTTTCATATTCCAGCAATGCCATGCCATAGTCCCACGACGATGACTGAGGTTGTCCAATAACGATGACTGATGAAGGGTTAGAAAAGGAACGGTACATTCTCCAGCCATCTGTTTTCATATTCCTACCATGATGATGACTAATGGAGGGTAAAGGACCGGTCAATTCTGTAGCAATTTGTTTTCATATTCCAACAAGGACATGAGGTAGCCCCATGCCCTGGCGGTGTTTGATGGAGTGTTTTAGGACCATGTAGCAGCCCATTTATAGCGATGACGGTGCCGCCCCTCTGGCACCTTATTGTCTGTGTCGCGTTGTGTATTGTCTGTGTCGCGTTGTGTATTGTCTGTGTCGCGTTGTGTATTGTCTGTGTCGCGTTGTGTATTGTCTGTGTCGCGTTGTGTATTGTCTGTGTCGCGTTGTGTATTGTCTGTGTCGCGTTGTGTATTGTCTGTGTCGCGTTGTGTATTGTCTGTGTCGCGTTGTGTATTGTCTGTGTCGCGTTGTGTATTGTCTGTGTCGCGTTGTGTATTGTCTGTGTCGCGTTGTGTATTGTCTGGTGTGTCGCGTGTGTATTGTCTTGTCGTATTGTCTGTGTCGCGTTGTGGATTGTCTGTGTCGCGTTGTGGATTGTCTGTGTCGCGTTGTGGATTGTCTGTGTCGCGTTGTGTATTGTCTTTTTTTTACGAGAGACAGTGCCCTGTGTTGTAGCTTTAAAAGACAGAAACACGTGTGCTAAAGAAATAGAGAGACACACAGAGAGAGAAACTGTGTGTGAGAGAAAGAAACTTAGAGATAGAGGCAGAGATAATGAGAGAGAGAGAGAAAGAGAGTGGGAGAGAGAGATGGAGAGAGACAGAGAGATAGAGAGAGAGAGACAGAGACAGAGACAGAGAGATAGAGAGAGAGAGAAAGAGAGATGTTGATAAGCGACACAAAAACCCCCAGGAATGATGGGTGACATGTCAGAGACAGAAAGGGTTAAAAAAACTAGAGAGACAAACTAAAAACGAAAACGAACAATAGCACGAATAAACAACCACTAGCATGTAACATTTGATTATTTTTATAAACATCAACTAGCACGACCATTAAGCTATGCACAGCAGCTAAGCTCGTCCCCATCCTTGTGTTGTTGTTAAGCCAGAGGGTCTTGTTGTGGAACGTGCTATTATCCGGAAGAACGACCTACTCCTATGTTAATGACCAGAAGCAATAGTAGTCAACACTGTAATGTCCAATAATGTCCGGACATGTCCAATAAACCTAGCAGGTCAAGGAAAGGCGGAAGAGGCTTCTGGATCAGGTAGTGTGCAGGTATGACGAGACAGGCCTCCACCTCTTGTCTCTCCGTCTCCTCTCTGTCGGACTGCCTCTGTCTTCGTCTCTCTTTCGTCCTTTGGTTCTTTCTATGTATTTATTTCTTCTCTCTCTGTCTCTGTCTCTCTCTGTCTCTCTGTTTCTGTCTCTGTCTCTCTGTCTCTCTCTCTCTCTCTCTCTCTCTCTCTCTCTCTCTCTCTCTCTCTCTCTCTCTCTCTCTCTCTCTCTCTCTCTCTCTCTCTCTCTCTCTCTCTCTCTCTCTCTCTCTCTCTCTCTCTCTCTCTCTCTCTCTCGATAACTATATCTTAAAGTTATCTGCGCCTATTATCACTGACTGTCTTACCTATATGTATAACCTTTGCATTGAGAAAGGCTGTTATCCCCAATTATTTAAAGACGCAAAGGTGATACCACTATATAAATCTGGTGACCCCCAAGATCCGTCAAACTACCGACCTATATCTATCTTGTCTAACCTCTCCAAACCTCTAGAAAAGCACTTAAAGCGTAATCGTCAGACATACTTTACTACACATGATCTTTTCCATTGTAACCAAAGTGGCTTTAGAGAAAACTATTCCTGCCAAACAGCACTCACTAATCTAGTCGAACAGTGGCATTCTAATATTAACAGTGACCTTCTCACCGGTGCTATTTTCGTTGACTTCGCTAAAGCCTTTGATGTTATTGACCATGCCCTTCTATTAAAACAAACTATCATTGTACGGATTAACCCAATATTCTGTCGCCCTCTTTTCGTCCTTTCTATATGACAGACGACAAACCGTCTCCAAAGATATTATTAAATCTTCATTGCAATCAGTCTATAATGGAGTTCCCCAAGGCTCTGTCTTAGGACCTATACTCTTCACCATTTATATAAATGACCTCCCGCTTCATCTTACTTCACCGTGTGAACTTTTT
>CM065683.1:71673923-71676423 GCA_017654935.2 Phymorhynchus buccinoides
GAATTAGAGAGGTCAGCGCAACTCGGGCAGAACGAGCTCGGGCAAATTAGTAGTCTAGTATAGTGAATGAACACTCGTGGCAAACGCCCTATTTTGTCTCTATGTGTTATGTCCCCTGCCATAGATCTATCCGTCTTTATGTGACACAAAAACCCAACCCTCACTCTATTCTGAACCCTAAACCTAGCCTGGAATTCTTCCCCTATTGCTGTAGCTCGGTCCCAACAGGATGGAACACCTTACTTTGAACGTCGTGCTTTACCGCTGAGCCAACATTATTTCCATATTACAACGTCGACGCGTGACAAGAAAAGGCCAACTCGGCTCAATCAAGAAACCTGTGTTGACTTCCCCATCCACAATTCCTAACATGGACCCCCCCCCCCCCCCCCCCATCTTCTCTTTCTGTCTCTGTCTCTGCCTTTGTCTCTGTCTGTCTCTGTCCCTGCCTCTCCCCCACCCCACCCCCTATTTTTCTCTCTTAGGACCATTATTTTATCAGTATTAGTTCGCTTTTTGTGTGTGTCTATTTGTTTGTTTATGTTAACGGCAAGCTTGAAAAGAAAATGGCTCCTCCAGGCGCATACTGTTACCGTTGTAAAATAAAGGTTCATTACCATGATCTCTCTCTCTCTCTCTCTCTCTCTCTCTCTCTCTCTCTCTCTCTCTCTCTCTCTCTCTCTCTCTCTCTCTCTCTCTCTCTCTCTCTCTCTCTCTCTCTCTCTCTCTCTCTCTCTCTCTCTCTCTCTCTCTCTCTCTCTCTCTCTCTCTCTCTCTCTCTCTCTCTCAGCTCTGTATGCGTAATAGTATGCCTTGCCATGTTTGTCTTTTGTGTGAAGTATTTATGTATCAAGGACAGATTGGAAGAATAGGCATTGCCTAAAATCTATATCCTTGGAAAATGAAGTTTAAGTTTTCAAGTTTTCTCTCTCTCTCTCTTTCTCTCTCTCTCTCTCTCTCTCTCTCTCTCTCTCTCTCTCTCTCTCTCTCTCTCTCTCTCTCTCTCTCTCTCTCTCTCTCTCTCTCTCTCTCTCTCTCTCTCTCTCTCTCTCTCTCTCTCTCTCTCTCTCTCTCTCTCTCTCTCTCTCTCTCTCTCTCTCTCTCTCTCTCTCTCTCTGTGTCTCTGGTTCAGTAAAGATTTTGAATAGTGTGACTTGTGAATCCGTGTGTCTGTCGGCCACTCTCTCTGTCCTGTCTGTCTCTCTCATGTTGTTTCTAATCAATAAACAGCCAGGCTGTTGCAGCCTTGGGTCACGGCATCCACTTTAATGGCATGGCGATTTATTGCCGCCGGCTTCGGGGGGACACTTTCAAAATTGCATTGCAAGTCAAGTCTCTTCGCTACCCGCGTTCAGCATGCCATAAAGCCAATTCTAAAAGAGGGACAAGCGGAAACGTTTCTGAGAAATCTTTTCAAAATGAAAAAGAAGCATTTTGGGCATGCATTATTTGAAATTAACTGATATAATGTCAACAATGCTATCTAAATTAAAACAAATAATGATAGCATTGTAGACATGTATTATTTCAACCCATGTCAACAGTGTTATGTTTTGGGTTTATGGGTATTTGTACGCATCTCGAACATTAAAGAAGATACGAGATAAAACTCCTTTTTTTTGTAAACAAAAACATAAGTTCTAAAAGCAAGACTAGGTAGAAAGTGTATCAATAAACATAACACGGAGACACAGTGTTTGTCCTAGATCCCCCGCCCACCCTTTCCACTTCCATAGCCACATGATTGCACCAACCCTTCAGAATCCTTTTGAAATTTTCATCACCCCAATAGGAACTGTTTTTGTGTTTATACATGTACATACACAGATCATGTAGGGATGAATTATATATATCACTCCCACTCGCACATTTTGCCAGACGTGTTCTTTTCTCTTGCTATTGTTGGGGTGTTTGGGTAATGTTTACGTTATGTATATCATTGTAAGTGCTATCTACGTATGCAGATTTATGTGGACGAAAGGAGGATAAACACAGAGAGACACCACGCTGAAATGTACATCCTGGTAAACATTAACGTGGCCTTACTCTTTGCTTCAATTGTTGATTTAAGGATGCAATCGAATTCAGAAGCAACAAAGCGTTTATAAACAGCCGTTGCAACCAGTTAGATGTTTCTCTCCACATAGCACTGCAGTTTGATTACTTTACAAAATGGGTTTTCTTTTTGCTTATTTCAATGACATTTTGGACCGGAGCGGTTTTATTATTTTATTTTTTCGCTCTGTCCTTTTGCTTTACTTTTCATTCCCCAAGTTATTGGACAACCCCACAACCTGTCCCTGAGCTAATAATAATAATATAAGGCTTTTAGCCAGCAGCGAAACGAAAGCTGGTTAATGTTTTGAAGGCTCTTTGTTTGTTCCTCACTATCTGACTATCTGTCTGACTGACTGTGTGAACACGATAACGTTCGAACGGACGGATCTAGGAAGCTCAGAGTTTGCATGCGGATATGTGTTTCCGATATCTAGGCCACGTA
>CM065683.1:71686423-71701423 GCA_017654935.2 Phymorhynchus buccinoides
TCCATGAAAAATAATTGAGGTAATGATCAATTAAATGAGCGGTGTAAGCTACAATGGAATTATTTTGATTCGGTAAGCTGGACAGCAATACAAAAAGAGAGAAAGGAAAAGAAAAAAAACCCATTCTGTATCGAACGGGTGTGTGATCTGATTGAAGAAAACTTATACGGCGAAGGAAAAAACCATCATCGAGATTTTTTTTTAAAGTGCAAAATCAGTGCAGGTTCGTGTGAAAAACCACCTTCCTTGACATATGATGCGAAGACCAGTGAACTGCACCAGAGGACAAAGGGCTGCAACAGGAGCGAAAAGACGCTGTGCATTGAGACCCTGTGTGGACAGTTCCCATTGACGTTGACTCAGGTACCCCCCAAACAATGACAATATGTCAGAAACTTCAAACTGAAAATCCACCAGAGCTACCTAAGATTCACTGGGTGATTTAAGATACGATAGTTTATTTATGTGGTCATTTCTGAAGTACAAACAAGGCTGAGTGGAATATGGTTGAAACACAGGACAGGTTGATTGACACTGTGGATGACAAACAGAAAGAGCGAGAAAACAAGGAAACATACACGAATGTTATCTTGAACAAAACTCCACCGCCACAATTACTGACAGCTTTGAAGAAAAAACAACTGATCTCCAACATGTCCATATTATGATTTTGATACAACGTTCAGATTCCACTTTTATCGCAGACCTTGCTTGTGCGTGTGAAGCGCGCATGTGCTAAAATAACACAAACAAACTTTTCACCAGCGTCTTCCAAGTGGACATCTCAACAGATTTATTCGACGATTCTTTGCTTATCTGTCGCATAAGACAAGAACCAAGTAATCGAGCTCCTCTTTATCAGGTAAGACGTGTTTGTTCGTCCGTGTGCGTGAGGCTTTTAACAAGTTCCGTACAACGCCTTGCATTCTTCTATGGCCTTCACTTCTTTCGCATGATCTCTTGTTGGATTGTTTGTTGTTGTTTTGTTGTCCCTTCTGGCAGCTCTAGCTCTTCTTTGCAGTCTGGTATTCATGGACACGGATTCTGCTCCCAGTAGAACGATTCATATTTGCGCTTGGCATACGAAGAGACGAATTGGTTGGAAGCGGAACTCTCAGGTTAGACAGAGTTATGAGATTTCACGGAATAAGTTTTATAGATTGAGAAGCAATAACTCCCCACACCATGAGTGTGTTGTTTGTACGCAGAATATTGTACATTCTTGCGTATGTGTGCTTAACTCCAGACATGACTCTTTTTGTTTATAGAAAGAAACTTAATGATCATTAACATTGCAGTTTTGGAGTGTTTATTAACAATCGGGGGCAGGCAACACTAAGCAGTTTAGTGTGACGCTCGTTTTGAACTAAAAAAGTGAAACAATGTTTGTGTCCTGAGGCTGCGAATTAACAGAAAATCAGTTTAAAATATATAGCAATTACAGTTCTTTGTAATCCCCTCCCTCACCCTCTCTCTCTCGCTCTGCCTCTGCCTGTCTGTATGTCTGTCTCTCTCACTCTCTCTCCTACCTTTGTCTCTGTTTATCTCTTTGTTTTTGTCTGTTTATCTGTCGGTCTCTCTCTCTCTCTCTCTCTCTCTCTCTCTCTCTCTCTCTCTCTCTCTCTCTCTCTCTCTCACACACACACACACACACACACACACACACACACACACACACACACACACACACACACACACACACACACACACACACACACACTCTCTCTCTCTCTCTCTCTCTCTCTCTCTCTCTCTCTCTCTCTCTCTCTCTCTCTCACACACACACACACTCTCTCTCTCTCTCTCTCTCTCTCACACACACACACACACACACACACACACACACACACACACACACACACTCTCTCTCTCTCTCTCTCTCTCTCTCTCTCTCTCTCTCTCTCTCTCTCTCTCTCACACACACACACACACACACTCTCTCTCTCTCTCTCTCTCTCTCTCTCTCTCTCTCTCTCTCTCTCTCTCTGTTCATAGTTGTTTTCATTTCTATTTTTGGTTTATGTATTTCACGTACTTGCCTTTGTGCTTACCTGTCATTTGTTTTGGCTTGATGTTTCTTTCTTCGTACATTAGGGGCCTATGTCGTTTGTTGCGTGGTGTGAATGTATGTGTGAGAGGGCATGGTGCGAAGAAGCTCACGAAGCTATCCATTTTATCATCAATAAAACATTCATATTTATATTCATATTCATATTTATACTCTCTCTCTCTCTCTCTCTCTCTCTCTCTCTTCTCTCTCTCTCTCTCTCTCTCTCTCTCTCTCTCTCTCTCTCTCTCTCTCTCTCTCTCTCTCTCTCTCTCTCTCTCTCTCTCTCTCTCTCTCTCTCTCTCTCTCTCAGCATACACACAGAAACGATCTGAGTACCAAGATACTTTAAAGGAGAAACAAAAAAGTTACAGAAAAGAAGTCCTTGATACTTTAATTCAAAATAAAAATGATTCCAATAAATTTTGGTCAACAATTCGAAGCGTTAAAAGAAAAAGTTTGGATCGGCCTGCTATCTCAATCGACACGTGGAAAACGCATTTTGTAAACATCCTTTCAACCGCAGACCGCGAACCGAAACGTACTGACCCACATATAGAACACGACGGAAACCAGCATGAAGAAAATGATTACATTCCCGACTTAGATGATGAGATAACGGATAGTGAAGTGCGTCAGGCAATAAAGAAATTAAAATCAAATAAAGCATCTGGATTAGATGATATTTGTGGTGAGTTTTTGAAAACGGCCGAGCCGATTATAACACCTTTTCTGACAAAACTGTTTAACCAAATTTACGAGAATGGTTATTTCCCTTCATCATGGACCAAATCGGTTATTGTTCCCTTACTTAAAAAAGGTGACGTTCTTAATCCTGAAAATTACAGAGGTATCTCTCTACTAAGTACAGTTAGTAAGGTCTTCACATCAGTACTGAATGAGAGATTGTATAAATGGGCGGAGAAGGAAGGTAAAATAAGTGAAGAGCAGGCTGGTTTCCGTAAGCAATACTCCACTGTGGATCATATATATATTTACGCTTGTTTCGATGATAAAATCCTATTTATATGGTCATAAAAGTAGAAAATGTTACGTGGCTTTCATAGATTACCAAAAAGCCTTTGACACAGTAGATAGGGATATGCTTTGGAAAGTACTCCAAAAAGTTCAAGCTTCCTCAAAAATGATTAGAATGTTAAAGGGCATGTATAGCTCTGTTCAAAGTTGCGTTCGCTGGGGCCCACAAGTGTCAGATTTCTTTGATTGTCCCTCAGGGGTCAAACAAGGCTGCTTAATGTCACCTGTATTGTTTTCTTTATTAATTACCGAAGTAGCTGAAAATGTATCAAGGAACGGTAAACACGGATTTCAGTTTTTACCTGGGTTACAGGAAATATTCCTTTTATTATTTGCAGATGACATTGTTTTGTTCTCTTCTACACCCAGTGGACTTCAAAATCAGCTAAACAATTTACAGAAAGCATCTGACATTCTAAATCTGACAATAAATCTAAATAAAACTAAAATAATTGTTTTTAGAAAAGGGGGTCATTTGTCTAAAACTGAGTGTTGGTATTACAAGGGGAGGGAAGTGGAGGTAGTTAATAGTTACAAATATCTTGGCTTTACTCTCAGCACTAGAATGGGTTTTGATACTGCGTTAGATGAATACGTTAGACGAGCAAAACGTAAAGTTGCAGAGATCTTTAAAACAATGTGGGCTTTAGGGAGCATGGATTTGTCAATATTTTTTTAAACTTTTCGATTCGCAAGTAAAGCCAATGTTACTATATGCAGGGGAGCTCTGGGGATTAACTAAATTTCAGTCTATAGAATCAGTTCAATTGTTTGCATGCAAGCGTATCTTAGGTGTTAGCCCCAAAAGTCCAAACACAATGATATATGGCGAAACAGGTCGATATCCTCTGTATATTGACAGCGCTCTAAAGTCGATAAAATATTGGTTTAAACTCCAAAGTATGTCTATCCATAGATTTACCAAACAGGCACATCTCATGATTTTGAATAAGATTCCCGAGTTTACCCATGGTCACTCTAATTATCATAACTGGTCTAAATCTGTTAAAAAATGTTTTGATACTTTTGGTTTTTCAGATGTTTGGCTTAATGGAGGGGTGGGAAATGAAGCTATTTTTCTTAAAGAGTTAAAGCAGAGAATGATTGATTGCTACATGCAAGATTGGCATGCAAAACTCTCTGCAAGTGAACGATTTAGTACGTATAGATCTTTTAAGTCATCGTTTCAATTAGAAAATTATTTGTCAGCCATTACTATTAGTAAATTCCGTTATGCCTTAGCAAGATTGAGACTTGGACTGTGTGATCTAAACATCAATAACAGATATAATGAAAAATCAAAGAAATGCCCGTTTTTTAGAGAGTGAACATTTTGTGTTTGAATGTTAAACATAGAGAAAAAAAACATTTATCAAAATACTATACGTTCGTAATCAACGAAGAATGTCTAGCTCGAATGTTACAATCTGATGACGTAATGCTCCTAAGAAATTTAGCAATGTATGCATTTCATGCTTTCAAGACTAGAGATATGCATGTCAATAACTGAATAAGAGCTGAATACTGTATTTTTGTGACTGAATTGAAACATTTAATTTTGTTGCTTATTTTTATATATCAAATTAATTCCCTTGATTCTATTTGATTATGATGTAGGAAGTTACATCCCTTTTTCGTTATTCGTTTTTGGTTCTCCCATGATAACGTGTACCCATTGTATACAGGCCGGTGGCCTTACGATTAAACTTTCCGACTTCCGACTTCTCTCTCTCTCTCTCTCTCTCTCTCTCTCTCTCTCTCTCTCTCTCTCTCTCTCTCTCTCTCTCATCTCTCTCTCTCTCTCTCTCTCTCTCTCTCTCTCTCTCTCTCTCTCTCTCTCTCTCTCTCTCTCTCTCTCTCTCTCTCTCTCTCTCTCTCTCTCTCTCTCTCTCTCTCTCTCTCTCTCTCTCTCTCTCTCTCTCTCTCTTTCTTTCTCTCTCGATTAAAAAAACAACCCGTCGCTAAGCATAAACATCCTTCAACCAAACCACACACATTTATGTGAAACAGAACGCAACTGTTTATTAAGACAGGTGCTTTCTTTTTAAAAAGGGGTAACACATGAAGAAGACAAAACGGTATGTCTGTGCATAACATTAATAAGACAGACGGTCATAAAGAATTTAAAATCTCTGAGCTGTTAACATTTTTTACTACGCGTTTAAAGACATACTGGCCCACCACGATTAAGTCCCTTGTTTTTTTCTGGGTAGCTGTGACCCACATGCAAATTCCCCCAACATCAAATTGAGGCTGTTCTTCAGTTTAAAATGATGTTTCGTTTTGAGTTTGGGGGCATTTGCATGGGAGTCAACCCTGGTCAAAACAAGATTTCTTACCAGCTATAAGAGGGAAAACACGTGAAACCCGTGATTTTGACACGCGTGATCTGGTGGTTCTTTAAAAAAAGGGTTGGGTTGGGTTAAGGAACGGGTTTAGTAGCAATTAAGATAATCAGATAATAATAATAATAATAAAGAATATTTATATAGCGCGCATTCTAGGTGTACTACTCATGGCGCTTTACACAAACTAAGAATCGCCCCACATACAAAATTACAGACATATCAAACATACTCAGACGCGCTCGCATACCCACCCTTACCCTCACGCTGTGACATAAGTATATTCATAGACATAAAAACATGCATCTTCGCATAACACACAAACGGGTCCACACACACACACACACACACGTACGCACGCACGCACGCACGCACGCACACACACACACGCACGCACACGCGCACACACACACACACACACACACACACACACACACACACGCACGCACGCGCGCGCGCGCGCGTGCGCTCACCAATCCTCTCCTCCCCATCCGCACACACATCATTCACGCAGACCCATAGCATTTCAATAAGTGATGCTGAGATTGCGAACATTATTGCTGAGAGAAGAAGTGTGTTTTCAGATTGGCCTTAAAGATTGACAGAGAGTTGGAATGTCTGAGAGATTGTGGTAGTTTGTTCCAAGTAGCTGGGGCCTGAAAAGTAAGTTTTTGTTTTTGTTAGATACTGGATTAAATTCTTTCTGTGATTCTGGATTGAAACCAACAACAAAATATAGTCATTGTAGAAAAAACCCACCAATACAAATAATTTGAAATGTGCAACTCTACTAGGTTTGAAAGCACTAATAACAAAGCTTGTGTTCATTATTCATGTTTGACTATCACCTCATAAAGCAGTGAACAGAACATTCAATGAAATAAATAGATTAGAAATATGAATGAAAGCAGCTGTTGGCCCCAGAAAGGGAAATCACCATTTGTGCACTTCCATCAATTAGAAAGCAGTAAAAGTCGGTGTATAATATGTGAAAACGTGTACTGTATTGAAGTTCCGAAGAATATGCAGCTCTTATTGTGTTATCGCTTACGAACAGAATAATAATATTTTGTGTTCTATCTAAAACTAAAACTAAACAAAAATTGGATTGCAATAATGATCAAACAAAACCTCCACTTTTACTTTTGTAAAATATGGGAAGCAACAGTCGTAATGTAAATTGTCTTTAAACAAATCAATTGACATAATTTTAATTCAACATTACTGGCACTGTTGTCTCTAGTAAAACTAGAAACTCGCAGAATTGAGAATGATTAAAGGCTCGCAGCAAAGGAGTAGCGGGAAACAACCAATGAACTTATTTGGGAGGCGTCTTACAACAAGAGTGTAGTTTTAATGGAGCTAAACCGGGGATGAGGACGAGGGCTTGGGGGCCCGGAATTGGAATCCAACTTATCCTCAACCCCACATAATATAATCCTATTATTTCGACATTAGTTTCTCTTTTCCTTTTCTAACCATGTTCCATCTCCATCCCACGCCTCTTACCAGATTCCAACTACTGTTTCTTCAGACGAGACGAAATACAACCAGCAACACCGTGTTAAAAGAGCGATATTTCGATTGATTATCAAATCTTTGTCGAGCTAAAACGTTGGCCAACTGAATGTTTGAAGCAACGATTCATCCCATGTCATCCAAAAAACAAAAATAAAATAAGTGATAAAAGCTCGTATTACCACAATGTTGCACGTGCGGGAATCAGTAGCACGTAGTGGAACAGAAAGAAAAGAAGAAGAAAAGAAGAAGAAAAGAAGAAGAAAGGGAAGAAAGAAAGTTAAAAAGAAAAGAAGGACAGTTACATGGAGAATTAAACATGGAATAGAGGGGAGAACAAAGAACAGACTGAAGTGAAATAAGACAACAGCCACCCAATTGGGACGATGACCATCAACGGGAAAATATGGAAAGGGGTGTGTGCGCGTGCGTGTGTGTGTGAGTGAGATGTCTTTAGACACGAAAATGTGATTTCAAGATGTAAGGCGGTCCAAGGGAAAGACAAAAAAGAAATATTGTGCAAAACAAAGAATCAAAATGTAATGTCACAGACAGGCAGCATCTGAAACAGCAAACTCACGACCATCCACCTATTTGGTTAGTTGTTCTCCGCTACTGCTTTGCTGCAAGCCGTTAATATTCAACACACAAGGGTATGAGTTTTGTTTAAATTAAAAGCTTTGTTCATTATTATAGGTGTTTTGCTGTTGTTTGTGTTGCTGTTGTTGTGTACAGTATGCCTACATAATGATGTTCTAATTGATCATGTCCTGAGATTCATTCGTACCATTGCTGTCAACGCTTTGTTGAAATGTGGGGTTGTCTTTCCCTTCATCTCTCCCTTTTGTCCATCTGTCTTTGACTCTCTTTGGTTTAAATAGCATTTTTATTTCTGAAAGTCACAAATGAAAAACAACAATGATCATTAGATAGGGCAACAAGAAACTTATATAAAGCGCTATGTTAAAGAACAAAAGTGCACAGACGATAATGGTGACGGACGGCCAATTAGAGTAATAAAGCGCTATCTTAATTTCCAAACATGTTTTATATTACATAACAATCGAAAAAACAAAACAAAGAAAAACCCAACAAACAGTGAGAATAACATAAAAAGGTAACAGTATTAAATTAAAAAATATATTAAATTATATGAATGAATACTAAACCAATGTGGTGAGAAAGGGAGATCAGTCTCCGATTACATGGAAACAAACTCTTACATGTCTGCAGTACAACAGTACGTAACATACAAAAATTTCATTCCATGAACCGGCATGAACAATGATAAATTCTATGGGTGTAGACGTGAGAGAGAGAAACGAAACGAAACGAAACGAAACATTGCTTTTTTAAACGAAACGAAACAAAACGAATTTTTAAGTATACAGGGTAATGAGATAAGCATTGCTTTTTTACACTCAGCCCTGTGGCCAAACAAGAAAACTAACAGACCAACAAATAAGTAATGCAAAAACATTATAAAGTAATACAAGCATCAAAGCAATCCTTCAAACCATCATCAAGAATAACAATACATGTATATACAAAATAGCAATGTAAGAGGGAGACGAGTTAAGGACAACAGACAGACACTATAAGGAATTTGAAAAGTATGAGAGAGAGAGAGAGAGAGAGAGAGAGAGAGAGAGAGAGAGAGAGAGAGAGAGAGAGAGAGAGAGAGAGAGAGAGAGAGAGAGAGAGAGAGAGAGAGAGAGAGAGAGAGGGCCAGGAGAGGAGAGCTATTGAAGAATGCACCTCAACTTAGATTTCAAAACGTTTCGTTTGCAGGATGAATGCTTGAACTGCTTCAAATATATTGACGTTGTCTTGAAGGGATAAAGAAGTATTGCCGAATAGTATGTTTGTAATAAAAATGTATTCTTGCGGAAGTTTATCGATGGTGTTTCTACAATGTGTAATGTAATTGGGACAGTCAGTGAGAAAGTGCTTTGCAGTTTCTGGCAGAATCCACAAGTACAAGAAGCATCAATAGAAATGTGTCTGTTGTAAAGATCGTAATTTAAATCACTCATCCCAAGTCGAAGTCGACAATGAATAATCTGTTCCTTTCTATTCCCTTGGTAATAATAGGGCGGGACTTGAGTATCATTAGAAGAAAGAAAACCTTTAAGGTGACTGATGGAATGTGTTTGCTGAATTTCCGGAGGAAGAGAATTCCAGATAGATGCAGTCGATGGAAAAAAGGAATTGCGGTAAATGTCTGAGTTATGACGAGGAACAATACTCGCAAAAGGTCTAGGTGAATGGTATGGGTTAACAGAGGGAACTAAGGGTGGGAGTAGATCAGAAAGATACTGTGGACAAGAATTATGGATAATTTTGTGAAACATTGTAATTTTATGTCTGTAACGTCTCATTTTTAAGGTACAAAATCCTGATTCTTGTAGAAGCTTTGCATGACTGGTTCCTCGAACTGTGCCTGTAATAGTGCGCAGGGCTTCTAAGTGTAAATGTTCTAATAACTTTGATTGATATTCTGTGCAGTTGTCCCAAATGATGTCAGCATAGTCAAAGATAGGTAAAATGAATGACTTGTGCATTGTTTCAAGAGCTCTCCTGGTTAGTTGATATTTGAGGGAGCGAAGACAATTAGCGAGTAGCTGGATTTTAGACGCAGTGTTATCAATGTGTTCGCCCCATCTGCAGTTATTTTGCAGAGTTACACCAAGATGCTTATGATGGTTTTGACATTGCATTGCATTATTTCCAAACTTTAAATCACAAGAAACTGCATTCCCTCTGAATACATTTAGTAAATCTGTCTTTGTATGATTAAATTTCACCTTCCATGGTTTTGCACATTGGTCTATTTTATCTAAATCAGACTGTAATGTTTCACATCTTGTGATCGCATTTTCTAATGCAAGAGACATACTTGTATCGTCTGAAAACAGTTTGATTACAGAATCAATGTCACAGACAATATCGTTAATATATATCAAAAACAAGAGAGGCCCTAGAACAGAGCCTTGTGGTACACCTTGTTCAACTTTAAGCAAGTCAGATTTTTCACCTCTAATGACAACAGACTGGTATCTATCAGATAAATAACTAGTGAACCATTCTAAAAGTGAACCCTTTATACCGATGACTCTTAGCTTAAGAATGAGACCCCGGTGCCATACGCTGTCAAATGCTTTTGACATATCCAAGAAAACAGATTGGACAGGGGTTTGACTCTCTTTGCATCTTCTTATTATATCAATCGTTCTCGGTTCCATACTCCTCGCAACAAGGAGCATGGTATGCTTGGTGTTGACTAGGTCAAGGTGATACAGCAAGCAAACTATCAATGACCTTGGCGACCTTAAAGATGACCTCTGACCTTTCGTCTTGTATTTGAGTGTCGTTATGAACCGCTGTGCTAAAGCTGGTGTACCCAGTATCTTGCTGACATTCATGTTGAACCATGACCTTCGGTGGGGGTGTCACTATTTTGGCGCATGACATCTTTCGGGATTACTGGGGAATCTGTCACAGTCTTTGTACTTACAATTTCCGTGCAAAGAGGAAGGGGAGGGTAGAGGGGGAGGGAAACAGAGCTATTTGCACTTCACGCACCCACCCCTCAAATGTTCGCATTCTGCCTCCTCGTGAAAGGGATAAGGTTAGGATCAGCCTACGATTATTGTCATAAAAACGAAAGAAGCAGACTTTGAGATTGACGGTTGAAGACATAAGGGGAGTCTGAAGTACAACGCTGCCAGAAACATTCTGGTGATTCTAATTCCCCCAAAATAAGCAGGTGGGTGGTTGGTGGTGGGGTTGGAGGGACTAGCGGATTTCTGCCGCACAAAAACACTTTTCTCGTTGCATCTGTCTCTGTCTGTCTCTCTTTTGTCTCACTCTGTCTCCCCCCCCCCCCCCCCCCCCCCCCCCCCCCCCTCTCATTCGTTATATATATCTTTGATCCCGCTCTGGCACAGAGTTAACGTAAATAAAAACCAACAGAACGAGACTCACAACATGTTCAAGGAATTCCATTGCTCTGCTCTCTGCATCCAGGATATCGACGTCTTACTTTACTACGATGGACTCCGCCTTTGTTCCTCCTCCCAGGAGACTTAGCGAGACGGGAGAGACAGGTCTCTCATTCCATTGTTGGCTCTAAAGCTGCAGGAATCTGGTCGGGTATTCTTCTTCCATTACTACATGCCTTCTGGTGCTTCATTTGATCCTGCCACGTTTTGGTCTCCACCCACCCCCTTCATTATATGTATCAAGGACAGATTGGAAGAATAGGCGTTGCCTAAAATCTATATCCTGGGAAAATAAAGTTTAAGTTTTCAAGTTTTCTGTTCTCTCTCTCTCTCTCTCTCTCTCTCTCTCTCTCTCTCTCTCTCTCTCTCTCTCTCTCTCTCTCTCTCTCTCTCTCTCTCTCTCTCTCTCTCTCTCTCTCTCTCTCTCTCTCTCTCTCTGACCCTCTCCAGGGTAATGACAATACACCAGTGTCAGTGTCTCCAGTAACTCTCTTTGTCTCTCCTTCTCCCTCTCTGCAGCACTTTCTTGATAGTCACACCAGAAAACTATTCTGTCATGCATATATTCAGCCTGCCATTGATTATGTTTCAACTTCTTGGGATCAAGCAAGCAAAACCTGTCTAAGACATTTAGAAAGTATTTATAAACGTGCAATGAAACTAATTCTTCTTAAATCATCAACACTACAAATTTCTGATGATAAAACTGTTAACATACTTCCCTTCCACTTCAAATGCCAATTTAATAAGGGTGTATTTATGTATAAAAATTTAAATGGACTCGCACCTCCTTATCTATGTAAAAGGTTTCCTGTAACTCAGGTGCGGAATAAAGAAACCATACTCCTCCCCCGACCTAGAACAGACTTATTTATGTCATCGTTGACATACTCAGGTGGAAGGTTGTGGAATGAAATCCCTGAGTGCATAACAACTAAAAGCACATTGCTGTCATTTAAAAGATGCTTTAATAAATAATTATTCGAAAGGTTATAACAGTTAATGTCTCCCCTTTCTAAACTTATCTATTGTGCATGTTATAATTCTAGTACATGCGCATGTCTGTAGCTTATGCTCCTATTATCTGATATTGTACAACTGTCAATTGATTACTTGTCTAAGTATGATTTATGTGTGTGAAAGGAATTGTCAGAATGTTGATTTATATTTCATGTTGTCCTTGTTCTTTGGATTTACTACACTTGATTGTTACATTGTTTACTTTTGAACCATTTGAGTTTGTTTTGTAATTTATTTATTTATTTATTTATTCACTTCATATGTCATTATTTTAGAGGACCTGATGAAAAGAAGCTGTTATTTCTGCTTACTCAGTTTATCTTCATTAAAAATTTCGAGTTCGAGAATTTCGAGTTCGAGTTTTCTCTGTCTGTCATTCTCCCTCTGTCTGTCCTTCTCCCTCTCTCTGTCTGTCTGTCTCTCCCCTTTCCCACTCTCCCCAAATCAAGATATCGGCTCTGTCGACGACGTAGGATGTGATAATGTAGTATGATGAACACATTATGCAGTTAATCTGGTGTGTGTGTGTGTGTGTGTGTGTGTGTGTGTGTGTGTGTGTGTGTGTGTGTGTGTGTGTGTGTGTGTGTGTGTGCAAAATGCTCATAAATAAAGAAAATTAAATTAAAAAAAAGGCCTATCGTTCCAAAGAAACGGCCTACCAAACCAAACAGTTTAAATCTTGGATACCAAGTATATGGAATTAATTTTTACATTTAATTTTTATTGACTCTTTTTGGTAACACGACTGGGGAAATGTTTTGGCAAAAAATGTGAATAAAAGATTGAAACACTAGAAAAGAAATAACACAGTTTATGTCTGTATTTAATTTGATATGTCAATCGCACACTGGATGTCTTAAAAAAAATCTCTATTGTTTTAAATGTTATGCTATACTATCCAAATGTTAGTTGTAGAGAGAACACTTTGCATAACTTACAGTAATGTGATAAATTGGGATACTTTGGCCGAGGCTTGCTCTGTTGGAATTTGTTTAAGGTTTTATTTCCTTTAGGCAGGCCAATCTTCTGGGAATATATACTGTAATAGAATGGGAGATATGGCAAGGGAATACAAAATGAACCATGGACATAAAAGTAACGTTTTCCGTTACTATTTAGTGCTACGCGCATGCACGCGGCATATTTATGTATCATACGTCGCTTGAGCCACTGGCAATGATACAAAAGAAACGGTTTTGTTTGGCGAGGTTTGGGTAAAGTGAGTGATGTGAGTTTATGAGGTACATCTGATGCAACTTCCTGTCTAGGTCTCCTGTATGTTTTTATCTATCCTGCCTGGAATAAGTCCCACTCCATTTCTTGATTTGTTTGTCTTCTTTTAGTTTTTATTCGCTTGTTTTTATCTGTCTGTCTGATTTTCGGCAGGTGGTTTGTCTCTGTCCTATATACGTGCATACACACATACATGCATACACACATACATACATACATACATACATACATACATACATACATACATACATACATACATACATACATACATACATGCATGCATGTATACATACATACATACATGCATACACACATACATACATACATACATGCATACATGCATGCATCATCCATCCATCCCAGTCCATCCATCCATCCAACCATCCATCCATCATCCATCCATCCACATCATCCATCCATCCATCTGTAATGGAGTGCTAGAGATGCATTCGATGGATAGCTACATGGTTGGGTGGATGAATGGATGGGTTTGGTTGATTTATTGACTGACATTTAGCTTTATTTCTCTTACTATATAATGTCATCTGCTTGTAAGTTTGATTTCTCCTTTTCTGCAGTGGAGCAACATCACACCTCAGTTAACTACTAAAACTACTATCTATCCGTCTGTATGTAAAACAAAAAACCTAATCCTACGCGTACACCAAACCTAATCCAAACCCCTATCTAAATCCGTAACCATGACGAGAAACCCAATCCAATAGAGACAGGGGCACAATGAGGGTGACACATATAGATGGGGACACATAGAGACGGGGGCACAATGAAGGTGACACATAGAGATGGGGACTCATAGAGACGGGGGTATATAGAGACAGGGATACACTGAGGGTGACACATGGAGATGGGGACACATAGAGACGGGGGCACAATGAAGGTGACACATAGAGATGGGGACTCATAGAGACGGGGGTATATAGAGACAGGGATACACTGAGGGTGACACATAGAGATGGGAACACATAGAGACGGGGGCACAATGAAGGTGACACATAGAGATGGGGACACATAGTGACGGGGGCATATAGAGACAGGGATACACTGAGGGTGACACATAGAGATGGGAACACATAGAGACGGGGGCACAATGAAGGTGACACATAGAGATGGGGACTCATAGAGACGGGGGCATATAGAGACAGGGATACACTGAGGGTGACACATAGAGACGGGGGCACAATGAGGGTGGCGCATAGGGATGGGGACACATAGAGACGGGGGCATATAGAGACAGGGGCGCAATGAGGGTGACACATAGAGATGTGGACACACAGAGACGGGGGCATGTAGTGACGGGGGCACATTACGGGTGACATATAGGGGACACATGGAGACGGGGGCACATCGAATAACTTCCAGAACAACAGTCCCATCATCATTTCCAACTAGTGTCCCCTTTATTCATTTCAGTCCAACTCCAACAGTCCCTGTTTGATGTTAACCTAGTAGTATCTCCGCATGATCCCTAGGGAGATTGCTGATTTATTTGCCAGACTGTCCCCCTGAGAGTACATCTGGTATCACTTAAAAAGTGTACCCTAACTGTTGGAGTGGATCATGATCATAGGGGCAACAGGACAGGGAGGGCGTTCTGTAGCATACTAGTTAGCTGTGTTGGAGATGAATGGCGTTTGAGTTAACCTCTGGGCGTGTACTCACGAGTGCGTCTTAGACAGTCAACATGGGTAGTAGTTTGTAAAGTAGGCTAAGCAGCCAATCGCTTTGGAAGTTCAGTCTAAGTTACATAGGCTTACTACTACTCCTGTTTACTGTC
>CM065683.1:71708923-71713923 GCA_017654935.2 Phymorhynchus buccinoides
GTCAATTGATATTCTAGTTTTATTCTTTAATATGTATGAATGTTCGTTGTCAACGGGCATACCATATTTCCTCCTTCCTTTAACATTTAGCACCATTGGAAGTCAAGGGACGATTGTTCCCATTCCTTTCCATTCTGGCTGGTTTGTTATAAATGGCTGTTCTGTTTCATTGTGGGCCTACTCACATCCTTTCCTTTCAGTGATTCTGTGTTATGTAACTTTTATTATTCCTTGGCTCCAATACAACATTACTCCTTTTGGAAAGATGAGAGAGAAAGGGGGTGGGGGTGGTTGAGGGTAGAGTAGAAAAGAAGAGAAAGAGAGATGCGGACATACATAAAGAGAGAGGTACTGTCTCTCCCCCCCCTCTCTCTCTGTTTGAATGTGTGTGTGTGTGTGTGTGTGTGTGTGTGTGTGTGTGTGTGTGTGTGTGTGTGTGTGAGAGAGAGAGAGAGAGAGAGAGAGAGAGAGAGAGAGAGAGAGAGAGAGAGAGAGAGAGAGAGAGAGAGAGAGAGAGAGAGAGAGAGAGAGAGAGAACAATGAATTATAACATGTAGAATTAGTAACTGACATCTTATATATATTTTCGAAATCTGTCTGTGTCTGTCTGTCTGTCTGTCTGTCTGTCTGTGTGTCCCTTATGCACGGCCACAGTTCTCAACCGATCGACACCAAATTTGGCATCAAGCATCCTTGGCACCCTCCGAAGGTCATGCCGTCCTTACTTTTCGGAAACCTCCGCCAAGGGGTCGTGGGGAGGGGGGGGGGACCACACGCAGCTCCACACGCACTTGCGGTTAGTAAATCCGAGCTGTTCGGGTTTGTTTCCTTTTTTTGTTTGTTTGTTTGTTCTTTTCTCCCGAACCGCTTGACCGAATCGCTTCAAATTTTGTGTGGTGGTGTGTCCCCATGCGAGGAAGGCATCTGTGCAAAACTTTTTGCCATCCTGACCTTGACGTTGGTGTATGACCTTGAAAACCGAAAATCGTTAAGGGGCCATAACTTCCACACCGCAGGTCCTAGAGTCTTGAAACTTGGCATGGATGTACTTTCGCTTATGGCCGTTCTGATGATGGCGTACCAATGAAGGTCAAGGTCAAGGTCAGGGAGATCGGTATTCCTTGAAAGTGGTAGGGGTCTAATGATTGGGTTTTACTGTCCCACGCATATCTCCCGAACTGCTTTACCGAATCGTTTCCAGTTTTGTGTGGTGGCGTGTCACCATGAGAGAAGGCATCCGCGCATAAATTATCGCCGTCATGACCTTCACCTTGGCGTATGACCTTGAAAACCGAAAATCTTTAAGGGGCTATAACGTCCACACCGTTGGTCTTAGGGACTTCAAACTTGGCATGTAGGTACTTTGGCTTATGGTTGTTCTGATGATTGCATACCTGTCAAGGTCAAGGTCATGGAGATCGTTAGGCCTTGAAAGTGGTAGGGGTCAAAACATTGTATGTTCAACCACAAAAGTAAAAATATAATATTTTGCGGACCCGGCGAAACCGGTACTCAGCGGTACCGGTACTTGGCGTTACCTGTACAAGGCGTTACCGGTACTAGACGTTACCGGTACGGGGCGTTGCGCTAGTTATTATAAAAACAAAACAAAACAACAACAAAGAAATAGGAAAGTCGAAAGACTACTTAATAAACACAGCTACAAACGGACGCACCAAAAGATCCAGAAAGCGTAAACAAGACCACATACACATAAAACACAAATAGAAAAAGGCGTGGAAACACAGAGAGTATACGTTGAAGAGAAATGGTAAAATTGGCAGCAACAAAAAAAAAACACCGACTGAGAGGAAGAAATACTAGGTAGTGGGGAAAAGGCCTCTAAATTAAAACAAAAGTCCATTAACAAACATGAAAGACTTGAAACTTTACCAAGTACAAACACTAAAACGGAACCTCTTAACAGTGGGAAAGGGGTATTTGTGTGTGGAATTGTTAGGAAACTACTAATTACAAAAATGTCATGATCAAAGAAAATCAAGCAATATACAAGACGTTTCTGTGTGGAGGTCAACTATAAAGATAACAACAACACAAAAAAACTACTTTAATCAAAGCAAATTCCACCACCAGAGAAGGAAAGGTCACCAGTGTAAAAAACGTTCCCTGGCAATGGTCGACTTAGCTGCTGATTTCATTGCCAGGTGGCGACCTAGTGATATACCCTCTTGAGTTTGTCGCCACCTGGCGGTGAAATCAGCAGCTAAGTCGCTCATTTATAAATAAATAAAATAAAATAAAAAGTCAATGCAATAGGAAAGACATCCAACAAAGGGAGATAAACGCCAGCGGGTTGAAAGTTCCCTCGCGCGAGTTAGTTCACTTAGCCCCCGCGGACAGACGCACACACTCACATACGCAAGCACAGACAGACGGACAAAGGGACGGACCAAACAAAAACAATAGTTCTCCCTTTTGCTGAAGCTCGGGAACTACAAAGGCACAGAAACACACACAGAAACAAAACGAATCTCCTAGAGACTCTTCCTAAATCCTCAAAAACCCACCCAGACTCCAGTAAGCTCCTGTTCAATTAGTGCTCCCACAGTAGGTGGAGGGCAATGGGCCCGCTACACGGCATACGATTCGAATCAATACGATCCGATTTTCACATTTGTGAGGCACGATTGACGTGAAATTCTACTGTCTAAATACATCTAATGAATCCTACTAGTTATGTTCCCTATATGTGTAGTCTCGCGTACACGAATCTGATCAAATATCTTATTTTTGTATGGGACATTTGATGTGATTCGTGTATTGCGCTCTACATCAGTGGGCCTAAAATAGTACAGTGACTTTTTAGACGGAAGTATTTCACGTGAATCATGACTCACAGACATCGTCGCAATCGTATCGTATTGGGGTCAAGTCGTATGCAGTGTGGCTGGGCCTTTAGCAGGGTCAGTCATTCAGACAAGAAGAAAAGACGCACAAAACGAACAGGAAAAACAAGATTAGAAGGGCGAAGGAGAAAAGAAACTACCCAGCCTAAAAACAAAAACAAATGAAAGAACGAACAGTTAGGCCGTGTACACACATAAGCGGATATCCCATGCGGAAACCCGTGCGCAATCCATAAATGTATGTAGGTGTGTGTGTGTGTGTGTGTGTGTGTGTGTGTGTGTGTGAATGTTATTAATATTGAATATTATGTGCCTTTTTTTGTGACTATTGTATACGCAAATTATAGAAAGTTGTTATTTATGATGCATGCAACTGTATTTCAGTCCTATATATCTCTGTCTCTGTTTGTGTGTCTCTCTCTTCTCTCTTTCTCTGTCTGTCCCTCTGTCTGACTCTCTGTGTCTCCGTCTCTGTCTCTGTCTGTCTGTCTGTCTGTCTGTGTGTCTGTCTCTTTCTCTTTCTCTCTCTCGTTCTCTTTCTCTCTCTCTCTCTCTCTCTCTCTCTCTCTCTCTCTCTCTCTCTCTCTCTCTCTCTCTCTCTCTCTCTCTCTCTCTCTCTCTCTCTCTCTCTCTCTCGTTATAAGTGTGGGTGTGAGTGTGATTTGTTAATAGTGTGGCCTGGGCGTCTTTAAGTGTCCATCAGTGTGAGTGTTTCAAAGTTGGTTGCGAAAGTGTACTGTAGATTATGTCATTCATTATTTGGGCGTGAGTGAGAAATTGACTGAGGGATCAGGGAAGGGGGGTGTTGGTCAATGTTTGATGTATACTTTTTGTTCATTGTGTTTACTATTCATATTAGTGATTTCTGTAAAGCGCTTAGAGCTTAAAGATTAGGCGCTATAAAAGTTGTCTTAATAAAATAAATAAATAAGTGAAACAAAGAAGGGAAAAGATTTGCGCACGTGTCCGAATTTCCCCTATATGCGTAAACATCCTTCTTTCTTCCACTTATTTAGGGTTTTCCGTACGAAACTTACGCGTCTAATGTGAACCCGGCCTTAGGCCTACATGGAAAAAAGATATCGGGGATAAATTAAAAATAAAAAATGTCCAAGGAAGTAACAGAAACGAAAAGAATGAACCGCACGATGTGGAAGAGTCGCCACGGGCAGACCTGGTATTGGTGTACCTCCAGGATCGGTCCACATATAATGAAGACCACCGTGCTACACGAAATGATCCCTTAGGCCCAAAACCATGAAGGCGTACAACTTTCTATCCGTTGAAAGGAAACAAGAAGATCCAACAGAACACGGAAGAACAGTCATAGGTACAGAGCCAACAATGTCAACGGGCTTACATGATCAGAGAGAGAGAGAGAGAGAGAGAGAGAGAGAGAGAGAGAGAGAGAGAGAGAGAGAGAGAGAGAGAGAGAGAGAGAGAGAGAGAGAGAGAGAGAGAGAGAGAGAGAGAGAGAGAGAGAGATGACAAAACTGGGAGTGTAGAGGAGGGAACACAGCGCATAGGTGACGCCAAGAACGAAAGGGGTGGGTGATAAAGTCACGAGATGTTGTTGTTGTTGTTGTTGTTGTCGTTGTTGTTGTCGTTGTTGTTGTTGTTGTTGTTGTTGTTGTTGTTGTTGTTGTTGTTGTTGTTTATATTCTACTCCACGCAGTCGCACGCATGGGACGAACGAGTCATAATGCATTACACACTAGGTCCGACAAAAAACCAAACACTTGTGTACCATGAAAAACATTAAACGTTAGTAGCAATTGTACATTGTAGTAATTCATACAAACCCACATGTAAATGCGAGTAAGTGTGAGAGAAGGAAAACATGTTTGGGGAAAGAAAGAAAAAAAAGGAAAAGGAAAAAAAAAGAAAAAAAAAAAGAAAGCCGCCCAAAAAAGGAACCCAAAAAATAAAAAATAAAATAAAAGAATAAAGATGAAAAAAACCAAAGAAGAAAAAAGGCGGGGACAGTGGAGGGTTAAATTTTTTTTTTTTAAAGTCACGAGATGCGGGGGATATAATGATATAGCAATGGTGAAGGGGGATTGAAGAACATTGTGGGGGTAGCTTTCTGACTGTGGGGGTGTTGGGTTTTACCCTGACCGCTGGCTAGTTGGA
>CM065683.1:71718923-71723923 GCA_017654935.2 Phymorhynchus buccinoides
GCTACATGCACACACGACGCACACACACACACACACACACACACACACACACACACACACACACACACACACACACACGTGCACACAACCTGTACAATCCACAACTCTGGAAGCTAAACGGGCTGTGTTCAATGCACATACCTACTCTAAGATCATCCTGGATGGCACCAAAAACGTGTCCTACGTGGGCTACGATGGAATGCACAGGGGCTACGATGGAATGCACAGGGGCTACGATGGAATGCACAGGGGCTACGATGGAATGCACAGGGGCACAGGGGCTACGATGGAATGCACAGGGGCTACGATGGAATGCACAGGGGCACAGGGGCTACGATGGAATGCACAGGGGCTACGATGGAATGCACAGGGGCCACGATGGAATGCACAGGGGCCACGATGGAATGCACAGGGGCTACGATGGAATGCACAGGGGCTACGATGGAATGCACAGGGGCCACGATGGAATGCACAGGGGCTACGATGGAATGCACAGGGGCGATGGAATACGATGGAATGCACAGGGGCTACGATGGAATGCACAGGGGCTACGATGGAATGCACAGGGGCTACGATGGAATGCACAGGGGCCACGATGGAATGCACAGGGGCTACGATGGAATGCACAGGGGCACAGGGGCACGATGGAATGCACAGGGGCTACGATGGAATGCACAGGGGCTACGATGGAATGCACAGGGGCTACGATGGAATGCACAGGGGCCACGATGGAATGCACAGGGGCTACGATGGAATGCACAGGGGCTACGATGGAATGCACAGGGGCCACGATGGAATGCACAGGGGCTACGATGGAATGCACAGGGGCTACG
Source organism: Phymorhynchus buccinoides (assembly GCA_017654935.2). Classification (NCBI taxonomy): domain Eukaryota; kingdom Metazoa; phylum Mollusca; class Gastropoda; order Neogastropoda; family Raphitomidae; genus Phymorhynchus; species Phymorhynchus buccinoides. The sequence continues at coordinate 71,719,757 of CM065683.1, forward strand.
ATGGAATGCACAGGGGCCACGATGGAATGCACAGGGGCTACGATGGAATGCACAGGGGCCACGATGGAATGCACAGGGGCTACGATGGAATGCACAGGGGCTACGATGGAATGCACAGGGGCCACGATGGAATGCACAGGGGCCACGATGGAATGCACAGGGGCGATGGAATGCACAGGGGCCACGATGGAATGCACAGGGGCTACGATGGAATGCACAGGGGCTACGATGGAATGCACAGGGGCTACGATGGAATGCACAGGGGCCACGATGGAATGCACAGGGGATACGATGGAATGCACACAGGGGCCACGATGGAATGCACAGGGGCTACGATGGAATGCACAGGGGCTACGATGGAATGCACAGGGGCCACGATGGAATGCACAGGGGCGATGGAATGCACGATGGAATGCACAGGGGCTACGATGGAATGCACAGGGGCTACGATGGAATGCACAGGGGCTACGATGGAATGCACAGGGGCCACCATTTCCAGGATTATATACACCCGAATCCTGAAGGTGCGAGGTACATGGCAGGGATCCTTGGGCGTCACCTACACCACCTGTTCTGGGAACGCCCACAACGCAGGGAGAGACGAAGAGCATTCGACAACCACGTCAACAGCAGTCTGTGGTTTCCCCGTCCACGTGGATTCCTGCCCCCTCCTGTCCTTGGGCGTCAATTTCCTCCTTGGGCCTTCAGGCCGTAATTTGGCCATGGTTCTAATCCAGAAACTAGAAGACTAACAATGAGAGAACTGTGGAAGAAACATTGGTATTGTCTGTGTTTTTTAGAAAAGATACGGAGGAGACCTGCTCACTTTTTTTTTCTTTTTTTTTTAAATTTGTATTTATTTTCCCAGGTTTTCCCTCCCTTTTTTTCAATGTCCATAGTTTTTATCAAACATAGTTGGTCTGCTAGTTGAAAACAAAGAAGAAAAGAATATTAGTATTCAAGTCGTTACATTTATAATGAAGAAACACAAAAACAAAACTATAAAAATCCTACAATGGAACTGCCGTTCTATAACGAAACATATATATTACTTAAACCAATATTTATCATCAAATTATGTTCAAGTGCTCTTACTACAATCATTGAATGTAAACAGTGATAATTTGCCTCAGCTGCCTGGATATCACCACCCTTCAGTGTATGAACAGTGCTCAGACCGTGTTCAAACTGCCATATATATCAAAGAAGATCTGGATCATTGTATAAGGACACCACCAATATCTAATGCAATTCCATCTGCTTCATGCTGTTCCGTTATGGTAAAGTTTCCATCAAATTTAATTTAAAATTTTGCTTCAGTTTATCTTCCAAAAGGTCCTGATAATGAAAACACTGAATGGTTTAGAGACTTTCAAGATCAGCGGGATAAATGGGTGATAGGGGGTGATTTTAATGCTCATGCGCCTTTATGGGACAATATTTGTTCCTTTGTTTCTAACAATCGTTTATTAGATAATATTGCAGATTCTGTTCTATATTTACTCAACAATGGCAATATTACTCGTATTCCCGATATAGCTACTCATAGTCCCTCAGCCATTGATCTAACATTTGCATCTCCATCACTGACACTGAATTGTTCATGGGAAACAGGAGAAGATTCGTTAGGATCTGACCATGTTCCCATAACTATATCTTTAAATGATAAAATAGAAAATACAGAAATTTTTGAAGAAGATGTTATTCCAAAATACAATTACAAAAGTGCAGATTGGTCACTTTTCAAAAACAGTCTCAAGAACATGGATATAGAGTATTCATCAATGGATAATATTGATGATCAATATGATAAATTTTGTAAAAGTGTTCTAGCAGCAGCAGATAAATCTATCCCAAAGATAAAAAACACAAAATCAAAAAAACACAACGGAAATGTTTGGTGGAACGAAGAATGCGAAACTGCAAATGAAAAGAAAAAAAAGAAAGATTTAAGGCATATTGCAAAAAGAGATCAGCAAGCAATCACAAAACAATAAAAGAGGCTGGTAAGGAAAGTGATGACGTAATAGAAAATGCACAGAATTGGCTTATTTAGTATATGTTGGAGCAATGGTGAAATGCCAAAAATATGGAAACAGTTAATCGTTGTTCCGATTCACAAACAAGGCAAGTGTAATAATGACATTAAAAATTATAGGCCAATTGCATTAACATCACATGTATGCAAACTTTCAGAGATAATTGTTTTGAACAGACTTGTGCATTATTGTGAAAAAAATGACGTAATTCCTATTAATCAAGCTGGCTTTCGTAAAGGGCGATCAACGACGGAAATTTTAGTAAAATTGTCCACAAACATAAAGAAACAATTTGCTAGACGTAAATGTGTATTAGCCACTTTTTTCGACATAAACAAAGCTTACGATCAGCATATGTTAATTTCGATCTCATTAAAGCTTTACACAGAGTTATCAACGTAGATGAATCTTGTCCCCATTTTTGTTTAGATACAAGTTTAAGAAAATTCAACGTTTTTCGCGTCTTTGTTAATAAATATTCAATATTAGCGCTTCTTTGTTTTCAGGTAACGCCTAGTACCGGTAACGCCTTGTACAGGTAACGCCAAGTACCGGTACCGCTGAGTACCAGTTTCGCCGGGTCCGCAAAATATGATATGTTTACTTTTGTGGCTGAAAATAAAAAATTTTGACCCCTACCACTTTCAAGGCATACCGATCTCCATAACCTTGACCTTGACCTTGATCGGTATGCAATCACCAGAACAACCATAAGCCGAAGTACCTACATGCCAAATTTGAAGTCCCTAAGACCAACAGTGTGGACGTTATAGCGCCTTAAAAATTTTCGGTTTTCAAGGTCATACACCAAGGTGAAGGTCATGACGGTGATAATTTATGCACAGATGCATTCTCTCATGGTGACACGCCACCACACAAAACTGGAAACGATTCGGTAAAGCAGTTCGGGAGATATGCATGGGACAGTAAAACCCAATCATTAGACCCCGATCTCCCCGATACCGATCTCCCTGACCTTGACCTTGACCTTCATTGGTACGCCATCACCAGAACGGCCATAAGCGAAAGTACATCCATGCCAAGTTTCAAGACTCTAGGACCTGCGGTGTGGAAGTTATGGCCCCTTAACGATTTTCGGTTTTCAAGGTCATACACCAACGTCAAGGTCAGGACGGCAAAACGTTTTGCACAGATGCCTTCCTCTCATGGTGACACACCACCACACAAAAGTTGAAGCGATTCGGTCAAGCGGTTCGGGAGATCCTTGGGACAGACAGAAAAGAACAAAGAAACAAACAAAAAAGGAAACAAACCCGAAGAGCTCGGATTTACTAACCGTAAGTGTGTGTGGAGCTGCGTGTGGTCCCCCCCCTCCCCACGACCCCTTGGCGGAGGTTTCCGAAAAGTAAGGACAGCATGACCTTCCGAGGGTGCCAAGGATGCTTGATGCCAAATTTGGTGTCGATCGGTTGAGAACTGTGGCCGTGCATAAGGGACACACAGACAGACAGACAGACAGACAGACACACACACTGACAGATTTCGAAAATATATATAAGATGAACGTTCCATGTTAATTTTGACGTGAAATAAACTCCTAAAAATTTAACTTTGGTAACATATTTACAATGTAAATGTAGGCATTTTATCCGGATTAGAACCACTATTAAAGAGAACAATATTTGTTTTTTCAGTAGATAAGCTTAATCCATTTAACTTCATATAATTCTCCATTTTGTCAAGCTCTCGTTGATATATTTTGTTGTTGTGGTTTATGCTACGCTGTGGGGTTTTCTTTTTTTAGAGTTACCTCCATCCACAGGCATATGTCATCTGCATATTGAACTAATACAACGTTATTTGATAACTTATTTGGCAGATCATACATTAATATGGTGAAAAGAAGAGGAGCTAAAACTGACCCTTGAGGGATTCCCATCGATAAATTTATTTTCGTTGAATATGATGTTCTTATTCTAGTTTGAATTACCCTGTCTCTCAGAAAATCTTTTACATAATTGAATATGTTTCCAGATAGACCAATGTTTTTAAGTTTATTCAAGAGCTGGGAAGTACTTGTAAATAATATCCATTATATTACTATTAGGTGGGTTATGATATTGTTGTTGTTGGTTTTTTGTTTTGCTTTTTGTTTTTCCCTTATCTT
>CM065683.1:71728923-71731423 GCA_017654935.2 Phymorhynchus buccinoides
GGAGAGAGAGGGAGAGGGTGATGAGACCTGAGAGAGCCGAGAGAGAGAGAGAGGGAGAGAGAGAGAGAGGGAAGAAGGAGAGAGAGGAGGGAGAGGAGACGCTTTTGAGATGGGAGTAGATGGTAGGTGAGAGGAAGAGAGAGAGAGAGGGAGAGAGACGAGCGAGGCGAGCAGGGAGAGAAGAGTGGAGAGAGGAGAGGAAGAGCAGAAGAGAGAGGAGGGAGATGAGAGAGTCGAGAGAAGAGGAGAAGACAGAGAGAGGACGAGAGCCGTAATGAGAGAGGGAGGAGGGGGGTGGGTTAGACGGGAGAGAGAACGGAGAGAGAGAGAGTGGTGGTTTTGAGGGAGAGAGAGAGATCGAGAGAGGGAGAGGGAGAGAAGATGAGAGAGAGTTAAGAGAGAGAGAGGATCAGGAGAGAGAGAGAGCGCCCCTAGAAGAGAGAGAGAGAGATGGGGGAGAGAGGACGATGAGAGAAGGGAGATCTGAGAGAGAGAAGAGAGAGAGAGAGATGAGAGAGAAACACTACTTTCTAAATGAATCTGATGCAATTCTGCTAGTTTTGTTTTATGCTATTTTGATATAGACCCCACAATACGAATGGGATGAAGTATCTGATACAGAACTACAGACATTTTCATCAGATTCCTGTATGGGGGTCTAAACATATCGTGAACCAAACTATGTAGTAGGATTTCATCATCACATTCTTGCGGACAGTAGTGTTTCATCAGAGTCATGCCTCACAGATGCCACAGTCAAATAGCCGTAAGACTGTAGATGGGTGTGTGAATCCCAGTCTTTACTGAGCATAGCATAATATTGCTTAGAGTCCAACTTTTTAACTGGCCTGTTTTGAAACACGTGTTTGACTGCCACGGGGATCTGAGGGGCGAGCGATGAGGACGAGAGGAGGAATGTTGGAACGGTGGGGAAAGAGTGAAGATGTACGGATATGGGGGAGAGAGTCGAGGAGAGGAGGGCAGTGGATCATGAACACGGTCGATTTGCGGTACGCGAAGAGGCATGGAAAGATTCCCGGTGATGAGAGGAAGAAAACGCCAGATCATGCCGGAGGAACGAAGAGGGTTTCTAGATTGGAGCGGAGGATTGAGAGCGCCCCCTCTCCCACTCCGCGTGCCGCTCCTCTCCGTGCCCCCTCTCCCCCTCCTCTCTCATCCCGCTCTCTCCCCCGCAGGACGCATGCTTCTAGGGAGAGCGCATCTCTCATCTCCGCTCTCCGAGAGACCCGCTCTCGAGCCTCTCTCTCGCTCTCCGCGCCTCCCGAGAGAGAGATCTCTCGAGCTCTCGCCATCTCTCTCACGCTCTCTCTCTCTCTAACTACTTTCTAAATGACTCTCTCGCTCAATCTATGAGTTTTGTTTTATGCTATTTTGATATAGACCCCACAATACGAATGGGATGAAGTATCTGATACAGAACTACAGACATTTTCATCAGATTCCTGTATGGGGGTCTAAACATATCGTGAACCAAACTATGTAGTAGGATTTCATCATCACCCTCTTGCGGACAGTAGTGTTTCATCAGAGTCATGCCTCACAGATGCCACAGTCAAATAGCCGTAAGACTGTAGATGGGTGTGTGAATCCCAGTCTTTACTGAGCCTAGCATAATATTGCTTAGAGTCCAACTTTTTAACTGGCCGTCTCTCGTCACTGTTCTTTCTCGTCCGAATCGAAATCGGTGTTGCGGCTTTTCTCAACCGCTCTCCTCTCGCTATCGTCTCTCTCGGCGGAGATCTCCCTTCCCTCTCTCCTCCATCTCTCTCTCTCGCATTGAACTCTCTTTCTGTCTCTCTCTCTCTCCTCCATCTCAGAGAGACCTCTCTCTCTGTCTTTCGAGCTCCTCTCGCCTCTATCTTCTCTCTCTATCGCCTCCTCAGCTCTCTCTCTCTCTCACTCTCGGTCCAGCTCTCTCTCTCTCTCACTCTCTCTCTCCCTCTCTCTCACTCCCTCTCCTCTACTCTTCTCTTTCTCTCGCTCTCCTCTTTTTCATTCCGTCCGACCGATCTCCTATACTCTAAAACTTCTTCTGAACTCCACCCGCTCTTATCTCTTCTCTCTCGCTCCCCCGGCCACTCTCGCCCTCCCCCGGCTCGCTCGACTCTCCTCCTCTCGCGCCGCTCCCTCTCTCTCCTCGCTCTCTCTCTCGTCCGACTCCCCCTCCCTCTCGCCTCTCCGACCCACTACTCTCTCTTAATCGGGCGTCGGCCTCTCTCTTCTCGAACGCGCCCATCTCATCCCCTCCACCGACAAACCGCCTCACGCCTCTCCCGCTCTCTCCCATCCTCTCTCTCTCTCCTCTCGCTCCCTCTCCTCTCGGCTCTCCTCCATCTCCTCTGCCTCTCACTCTCTCTCTCTCTCTATCTCCACTCTCTCTCTCTCTCCCTCTCCCTCTTCACTCGCGCCCACTCCTCTCCCTCTCTCTCTCTCTTCCCCACCCTACTCCCTCTCTCCCTCTCCTCTCTCTCTCTCTCTC
>CM065683.1:71738923-71751423 GCA_017654935.2 Phymorhynchus buccinoides
AGCAAATGAAAAACAGAAACATGACAATACTGATTTTCAGCTCAAAGGTGGAAGGCGGGTCGGCAATGGTGTACTTTGGTCACCTCCTCATGTTTACCACTCTCGATCTCAAAGTCTGATTCTTTCAGTTTCGTGACAACAGCCCTACGCTGATCCTAACCCTATCCCCTTTCCAGAGAATAACAGAACGTTGCCTGTTCTCTAATCGCGCTAAAGGGTGTGTCAGACCAGCCGATTCAGTCTAAAGAGAAAGAAGTCATGAGTTTCACACAACTTGACTGAATATTTTCGGTACAATTCACAACCTGTTCTGATTGACTACCTTTGATCGCTTGAGACGCCCGTAAGGCCAGGGTGTTAGCTTCCACGTGATTGTATGTAATAATAACATTATGGTGCGTTTGCATTGTTCTGTATTAGGTGGTTTCTTGTAGTAACTCGGTGAATGACAAAAACAGAAAAGAAAGAAATGGGGCGTTTGAACTGCCCGCCGGACAGTTCCTCGCGGCCAGCCAGGAAAGCACATATACGACGACGACGGAAATGAGGGTCGCTCACACTGACTGTCGCTTCCTTCGTACGTCATTTCCGCTCTGTGCATTCTTGGATCCATAGAGTAAAGTCCCCTGGCCAACGAAGGCATCGTGACACGAAGCGAAACACTGTTTGGCAACTGGCATCAACACATGCACGGGTTTCATTGAACACATAAAATCAAACCACTGTGATTAATCAACAAATGGAAACAATTGCTTTGTGAGCAGATGTGCTGGTCTTTCTTTTACTTTATCAGTAATCATTGCTTCTCCCTTTCTCAACATTTCTTGTCCCGTTCTCCATTTTATTCTGGAATGAATTACGTTTCCAGAAATATATGTATATTGTATTTTTTTTTTTTCTCTTTTTCTCAACATTTCTTGTCCCTCTCCCCCTTCTATTCTTGAATCAAGTCCGTTTCCAGAAAGATATGACTAGTTCTGTTTCTCTCCCCTCAATGCTTTGCTGTCGTCTTGTCAATCCATTTTACTTTTTCTTCTCACTCTCCAGTCGTCTCCCTCTTATGTTTGACAATAGTTCCTTTCCAATTCGTTTTTTGCAGCAAAGAGAAATAAACCAAAACCGATTCAACCAGTGTTAATCAGTGGTGTCATTTAAGCTTAAGACAGTCATTTCCTTTTAATTAAAACATAATTTGCCTGATGTTTCTTCTGATCTAGTTCAAGTTATTTCAGTTGATGTGTTGGAAATAATTATGACCTCAACTTAAGACCGAATAGCTATACATAGGCCCTATTTGACACGGCGTTTCTTCTGATCTAGTTCAAGTTATTTCAGTTGATGTGTTGGAAATAATTATGACCTCAACTTAAGACCGAATAGCTATACATAGGCCCTATTTGACACGGCGTTTCTCTTTCTTTACTGGGAGGATGGAACATGTATATATAGCTATACATAGGCCCTATTTGACACGACGTTTCTCTTTCTTTACTGGGAGGATGGAACATGTATATATAGCTATACATAGGCCCTATTTGACACGACGTTTCTCTTTCTTTACTGGGAGGATGGAACATGTATATATAGCTATACATAGGCCCTATTTGACACGACGTTTCTCTTTCTTTACTGGGAGGATGGAACATGTATATATAGCTATACACAGGCCCTATTTGACACGACGTTTCTCTTTCTTTACTGGGAGGATGGAACATGTATATATAGCTATACATAGGCCCTATTTGACACGACGTTTCTCTTTCTTTACTGGGAGGATGGAACATGTATATATAGCTATACATAGGCCCTATTTGACACGACGTTTCTCTTTCTTTACTGGGAGGATGGAACATGTATATATAGCTATACATAGGCCCTATTTGACACGACGTTTCTCTTTCTTTACTGGGAGGATGGAACATGTATATATAGCTATACATAGGCCCTATTTGACACGACGTTTCTCTTTCTTTACTGGGAGGATGGAACATGTATATATAGCTATACATAGGCCCTATTTGACACGACGTTTCTCTTTCTTTACTGGGAGGATGGAACATGTATATATAGCTATACATAGGCCCTATTTGACACGACGTTTCTCTTTCTTTACTGGGAGGATGGAACATGTATATATAGCTATACATAGGCCCTATTTGACACGACGTTTCTCTTTCTTTACTGGGAGGATGGAACATGTATATATAGCTATACATAGGCCCTATTTGACACGACGTTTCTCTTTCTTTACTGGGAGGATGGAACATGTATATATAGCTATACATAGGCCCTATTTGACACGACGTTTCTCTTTCTTTACTGGGAGGATGGAACATGTATATATAGCTATACATAGGCCCTATTTGACACGACGTTTCTCTTTCTTTACTGGGAGGATGGAACATGTATATATAGCTATACATAGGCCCTATTTGACACGACGTTTCTCTTTCTTTACTGGGAGGATGGAACATGTATATATAGCTATACATAGGCCCTATTTGACACGACGTTTCTCTTTCTTTACTGGGAGGATGGAACATGTATATATAGCTATACATAGGCCCTATTTGACACGACGTTTCTCTTTCTTTACTGGGAGGATGGAACATGTATATATAGCTATACATAGGCCCTATTTGACACGACGTTTCTCTTTCTTTACTGGGAGGATGGAACATGTATATATAGCTATACATAGGCCCTATTTGACACGACGTTTCTCTTTCTTTACTGGGAGGATGGAACATGTATATATAGCTATACATTTGACAGGCCCTATTTGACACGACACGGCGTTTCTCTTTCTTTACTGGGAGGATGGAACATGTATATATAGCTATACATAGGCCCTATTTGACACGACGTTTCTCTTTCTTTACTGGGAGGATGGAACATGTATATATATGCGGTGAAAGTGATTTTCTGCATAAGAAATAATCCGGGACAAGTACCCCCTTGTCTCTTCAGCCTGTACACCGGATGGCGTCCTTCGCACGAGCTGACCAACGATCGCGTGCAGCACTTCGTTGTCTATGTTCTGACACCGAATATACAGGTTCTGGGTAAATTGCGGATATTGACAAAGAAAACAATCCGCTGCTCGAGTGGAAAGTGGCGTGCGTTGCCTGTCCTGTTGGGCCTTTCTTCGCATTCTGAGAATGATTTCAGGGCTGGAGTCTTTTAGCCAGGGTACGTCAGCACCAACAATAACATTTCTGGGCTTATGTTAAGGGATTCATGGGATGTTACCATTTACGTTTACAGTATTGATAGCCAGTCAGCTTTCTTTCTATTTTCACTCGTTGTGAATCTGAAACCTGCCATAAACTAAAGAGATATTCTTTTGTTTGAGTAGACTTTTGCGTGCGTTGTCCATCCTCGTATCTCCTCTTTGTGAGCATTTATTTTGGTTGTATGTTAAGTACAGCAGATTCGTGGAAGGTGTTAGTATTCCCTAAGGGCCTTGCACACTATTCCCTTGAATAGTGTGTGTGGTTCACACTTTCTAAAACATATGCAAGAGCTGAGCAAAGCCCTCCTGTACTTGCTTTTTCTGTCCTGCAGTCTTCTGTTCTTGGAAAATGTATTCTGTTTTCCTCTAACTTGTTTGAAGAAAGTGTGAAAAAGAACGCAACCTGACTGACTGTCTCTAAATGTAGATGATAGCTTCCCATAATTTGTTCACGGGACATTAATATTCACTCGTAAGGCCTTGACAGATAACATAGCCTGCTTTTTCAGTTCACTCGTTCAGAAACTTAAGTATAAAGATGGATTTTAACTTACCAACATTGGCCTATTATTCATACAAGATGGTATACCAGCCAAGCTGTTCTCATCAAGTCTGTGGATTCATTATGCATAGGCATAATATATGGATCCATTATCCGGCAAATTGATGTTGGCGTGGTGTATGGAAATTGTCATCACCACCCCCACCACCCTTGCTCTTTTCCCATGCTACCAGCACTTCATTGGAAAATGTGGCAAATGCATCATGAGTGTATTTTGAACTGGTTGTTTGGGTTCGAAAATGATTGGCTATACTTCCAGACTGAAAACATAATTATAAGTATGTCTACTCATTTCCTTACCAGAATATAATAATTTGTCATACATTTTCTCTTTTACAAGTATGTTTTATAAGAACAAACGTTCTGCAAAGTTTGTTGTCCCATGTTATTTTATATCATCTTTTTGTCATCAGAATAGATTTGTGAAAACTTATGCTTTGAATAAATATGCCGCTGCTGTGCTTTTGTTTTTACAGATTGTATTGCATGTTCATGCTGGACATCTGTTACGGAACACCAGGTCCTCTGAAACAAATAGTCAGTCGTTGACTTCAGTGTTGCCATGCAGATAAAGCAGACATTTGCTAGATATCTACAATAAATCTATCTTCATGATGTGTTCTGGACGATTATACTTATATCTAATCACTAAGTGGAAGGTTGACATGACGAAGTATGTAAACCTATTTCAACATTCGTTTTTGAGTAGTTTAATGTTTGCTTGTAAATGTAGTGCTTAGAATCGTGTCTGTAAACAATGCATTTAGAAAACGTCTTGTACTTTTATGATTTATGTTGCATTTTGTCAGCATTCACCTAAATAATTTATTGAAGATACAATAATACCAAAACAAAAATTAACTGATTCATTCATTGTAACTTTTTGATATTTTCTCTGGACCCGCAAATACTACACATGATGGATGAGACATTTAAGGGGGTGTGGGTGGGTGGAAAGAAGAGAAACTAATAAGACACAATTAATATGGACAGACGCCTATATACCATTAGTCACATTATGAATCAGTAAAGCCCTACATCAGTTGTTGGTAATACATTTGTGCCGTGTACTATACAGGATGGATGAGAAATTTAAGGGGTGGGAGGGGGGGAGGAATATGAGGAATTAATAAGACACAGTTAATATGGACAAACGTCTGTCCACCATTAGACACATTATGAATAATCCGTAAATCCATGCACCAATTGTTGGTAATACCTTTCTGACGTGTCTACTTCGTTTATGCTTCTCCTTCCTTCTGGCCAATCAATCACATTCAGTTGGTTCACTGTGGGTCTTTGACAGATCAAATACTGTTTGTCTGAGGTCCAGACAATCTGCTTGATGGCGTTGTTACCATTCCTCTTGTTTTCTTCCTTCATCAATCTCCCTGTTGCGAGTCAGTTTGTCACATCGGCACCGTTAGCCACAGTGACAAACCCGTCACGGCACAGTTTACCACACTTTTGCACAATAACTCACACACACACAAATTGACAACAGTTTGAAACTCAGACACAGTTTGTCACAGTGACACACTGTGCACACTTTGGTTCACAGTTTATCGCATGTTTGCACAATATGTCACAACTGTGACAATCTGTGCCGGTGTGACAAACTGGCTGGTCACACGCCCCCCTCCCCCTCCTCCCTACTATTTTAATTATATTGAACGGTCTGGATGGGGGGAAAAAACTCATTCATTTGATGCAATCTCTCTCTCTCTCTCTCTCTCTCTCTCTCTCTCTCTCTCTCTCTCTCTCTCTCTCTCTCTCTCTCTCTCTCTCTCTCTCTCTCTCTCTCTCCTCTCTCTCTCTCTCTCTCTCTCTCTCTCTCTCCATCTCTCTCTTCTCTCTCTCTCTCTCTCTCTCTCTCTCTCTCTCTCTCTCTCTCTCTCTCTCTCTCTCTCTCTCTCTCTCTCTCTCTCTCTCTCTCTCTCTCTCTCTCTAAGTAATAGTGTGTAGGTGCGGATGCGCGCTCATGCTATACTCTCCATTATCGCTGTCTGGCAGCGTACAATCGATGTCTCTGTTTTGCTCTGTGTTTCTTTACTTGTAGCAACCACAGTCACTCTTGACTATTATGTTGCTGTAAACTTTTGGAGAATTTACGGCAATGCGCGAGACAATAATCTATCAAGAAGAAGAAAGTGGACAGGAGAAAAAGAAGAAAATAGAAAGCTTGGCCCAGCCAGCCAGGTCCCGCTGATCAGTCCCCAACATGATGCTGCGCCAAGCAAGATTATTGATAGCTCCAGATACACACATTCCCGCGTATTGTGAGAGAACAATTGTGTTCCTTATTGATAGCTCCATATACACACATTCCCGCGTATTGCGGGATAACGATAGTGTTCCTTATTGATAGCTCCAGATACACACATTCCCGCGTATTGTGAGAGAACAATTGTGTTCCTTATTGATAGCTCCAGATACAGACATTCCCGCGTATTGCGGGATAACGATAGTGTTCCTTATTGATAGCTCCAGATACACACATTCCCGTATTGTGGGAGAACAATAGTGTTCCTTAATTATTGATAGCTCCAGATACAGACATTCCTGTGTATTGTGGGAGAATAGTCTTCCTTATTGATAGCTCCAGATACAGACATTCCTGCGTATTGTGGGAGAACAATAGTCTTCCTTATTGATAGCTCCAGATACAGACATTCCTGCGTATTGTGGGAGAAAATACTGTTCCGTATTCATAGCTCCAGATGCACACATCCCCGTATTGTGGGAGAACAATAGTCTTCCTTATTCATAGCTCCAGATACAGACATCCCCCGTATTGTGGGAGAACAATAGTCTTCCTTATTCATAGCTCCAGATACAGACATCCCCGTATTGTGGGAGAACAATAGTCTTCCTTATTGATAGCTCCAGATACAGACATCCCCGTATTGTGGGAGAACAATAGTCTTCCTTATTGATAGCTCCAGATACACACATCCCCGTATTGTTCATAGCTCCAGATACAGACATCCCCGTATTGTGGGAGAACAATAGAACAATAGTCTTCCTTATTGATAGCTCCAGATACAGACATCCCCGTATTGTGGGAGAACAATAGTCTTCCTTATTCATAGCTCCAGATACACACATCCCCGTATTGTGGGAGAACAATAGTCTTCCTTATTGATAGCTCCAGATACAGACATCCCCGTATTGTGGGAGAACAATAGTCTTCCTTATTGATAGCTCCAGATACAGACATCCCCGTATTGTGGGAGAACAATAGTCTTCCTTATTCATAGCTCCAGATACAGACATCCCCGTATTGTGGGAGAACAATAGTCTTCCTTATAGCTCCAGATACAGACATCCGTATTGTGGGATACAATAGTCTTCCTTACATAGCTCCAGATACAGACATCCCCGTATTGTGGGAGAACAATAGTCTTCCTTATTGATAGCTCCAGATACAGACATCCCCGTATTGTGGGAGAACAATAGTCTTCCTTATTCATAGCTCCAGATACACACATCCCCGTATTACACTCACACTTTACTTAAACACACATGCTGGGAGAACAATAGTCTTCCTTATTGATAGCTCCAGATACAGACATCCCCGTATTGTGGGAGATACAATAGTCAGATTCCTGGGAGAACAATAGTCTTCATAGCTCCAGATACAGACATCCCCGTATTGTGGGAGAACAATAGTCTTCCTTATTCATAGCTCCAGATACAGACATCCCCGTATTGTGGGAGAACAATAGTCTTCCTTATTGATAGCTCCAGATACAGGACATCCCCGTATTGTGGGAGAACAATAGTCTTCCTTATTCATAGCTCCAGATACAGACATCCCCGTATTGTGGGAGAACAATAGTCTTCCTTATTATAGCTCCAGATACACACATCCCCGTATTGTGGGAGAACAATAGTCTTCCTTATTGATAGCTCCAGACAGGGTTCTTTTTCTTAGCTCCAGAGCAGACATCCCCGTATTGTGGGAGAACAATAGTCTTCCTTATTCATAGCTCCAGATACAGACATCCCCGTATTGTGGGAGAACAATAGTCCCCTTCCTTATTCATAGCTCCAGATACAGACATCCCCGTATTGTGGGAGAACAATAGTCTTCCTTATTCATAGCTCCAGATACAGACATCCCCGTATTGTGGGAGAACAATAGTCTTCCTTATTCATAGCTCCAGATACAGACATCCCCGTATTGTGGGAGAACAATAGTCTTCCTTATTCATAGCTCCAGATACAGACATCCCCGTATTGTGGGAGAACAATAGTCTTCCTTATTCATAGCTCCAGATACAGACATCCCCGTATTGTGGGAGAACAATAGTCTTCCTTATTCATAGCTCCAGATACAGACATCCCCGTATTGTGGGAGAACAATAGTCTTCCTTATTCATAGCTCCAGATACAGACATCCCCGTATTGTGGGAGAACAATAGTCTTCCTTATTCATAGCTCCAGATACAGACATCCCCGTATTGTGGGAGAACAATAGTCTTCCTTATTCATAGCTCCAGATACAGACATCCCCGTATTGTGGGAGAACAATAGTCTTCCTTATTCATAGCTCCAGATACAGACATCCCCGTATTGTGGGAGAACAATAGTCTTCCTTATTCATAGCTCCAGATACCAGTATTGTGGGAGAACAATAGTCTTCCTTATTCATAGCTCCAGATACAGACATCCCCGTATTGTGGGAGAACAATAGTCTTCCTTATTCATAGCTCCAGATACAGACATCCCCGTATTGTGGGAGAACAATAGTCTTCCTTATTCATAGCTCCAGATACAGACATCCCCGTATTGTGGGAGAACAATAGTCTTCCTTATTCATAGCTCCAGATACAGACATCCCCGTATTGTGGGAGAACAATAGTCTTCCTTATTCATAGCTCCAGATACAGACATCCCCGTATTGTGGGAGAACAATAGTCTTCCTTGTTCATAGCTCCAGATACAGACATCCCCGTATTGTGGGAGAACAATAGTCTTCCTTATTCATAGCTCCAGAGAAGTTCTTTGTTTTGTGAGGATATGTTTTTTTCTGCTAAATATAATCTTTCCCTTTGCAGACTTTAGCTTTATATTGAGCATAGGCCTACATGTTTCTGATATGAAATGTGTTGTTCAGTGTATGTTTGGTAACATATGAACTCTTCTTGCTCCATGTATTTTGTGACGTTTTAGGTTGTCCGTTAGGAGGGGCGTGACTATTGTTTTGATTGTGCATGCGTTGCTTTCACAGAAGAATCCTTGACATAAGCTCTAAAGATAGACAAGCACATGGCAGGGTGCTTGGCAGTGAATGTCTTAGCATTTGGTGGGAGTGTATGGTGATGTCCTGGGCAATTCGCCCATGGTAGGCTACTAGAAGAATTAGTGTTGTATGCATAAATCTAGTACATCCAGTATATGAATCGTGACACATAATTGTATTAAGTGCTTGAGCCTTCCCAACTTTGTCCAATTTTAATTCCATTTAGACAGTTTTTATGTAGATTATCTGAAAGCCATAGGACAGTCTATGCAATAGATCATTACCTTTGTTTCATTTCATCGTGTTAATGTTTGTCGGGTCGAGATGTATTAGGACAGTTTATACAATAGATCATTACCTTTGTTTCATTTCATCGTGTTAATGTGTGTCGCGTCGAGATGTATCAGGACAGTTTATACAATAGATCACTACCTTTGTTTCATTTCATCTTGTTAATGTGTTGTGTCGGGTCGAGATGTATTAGGACAGTTTATACAATAGATCATTACCTTTGTTTCATTTCATCTTGTTAATGTGTTGTGTCGGGTCGAGATGTATTAGGACAGTTTATACAATAGATCATTACCTTTGTTTCATTTCATCTTGTTAATGTGTTGTGTCGGGTCGAGATGTATCAGGACAGTTTATACAATAGATCATTACCTTTGTTTCATTTCATCTTGTTAATGTGTTGTGTCGGGTCGAGATGTATCAGGACAGTTTATACAATAGATCATTACCTGTGTTTCATTTCATCTTGTTCATGTTTTGTGTCGGGTCGAGATGTATCAGGAAGGCAAGTTGTAGTCCAAACAGCCAGGGTGTGTAATCATGAGTGCGTTTTAGTCAACACGGGTAGTCGTATGTACTTCAGACTAAGCTCCCCAAACTACTACCCGTGTTGCCTCTCTAACACACACTGACGATGACACAGCCAGATGTCTGAGGGAGGAAGGTACTGCGGCCTGGATCCATTTCAGAGACACTGCCTGCTAACTGATGAGACCAGTGCGTCTTCTCCAGCATTGTCCCCCTTTGCGGGTTTCTTGTTAATTTAACGAAGCTTCCCCTTCCCCCCTCTCTCTCGTATGGACCACCGAAACCAATTAATCGTGAAGCGTCTGAGGACTGCCCTTACCTTCCCCACCCCTCTCTTCTTCCCCTCCGCCAATCCTCGTTCCTCCCGCCTCCTCCCAACCTCCCCCGTCTCCCATGTCTGCCACTGTCTCCTTTCTGTCCGCCTTCAGGCAATGTTTGGGAGAGGGGAAGCAGATAGAAAGGAAATGGCGGCAAACCGTTTGGCAAATCGATGAGTTATGTCTTCCAGGGCTGAAATTGGGCCCCTTAAGTGATACGGCTCGAAAGGTAGATCTGATGTGTGTGGTGTGTACGATTGTCGGGAGGTCTGCTGTTTTCTGTATTTGTTAATGAATGCAAATGTCCATTGGAACTCTTTGATATAGACAACATTTTCGGTTCTCTTCGTACGTTTAAAAGCTTAGGTCAACGATTAACAGTTGGCCTACACATTTAAAAAACAAACAACAATGTTGATGATGATCATGTGACTGTCATTGTGATGCAATGTTAATTGGGCCTACTTGCATAATACTCATTATGAATATGATGATGATAATGTTTACAAACATAAAGATATAGAAATATGCATCACACATTCCAATCAAGTTATTGGCAAAAAAAGGGGAGGTAGACAGTGTGTGTGCGTCCGTGCGTGAGCGCGCGTGTGTGTATGTGTGTGTGCTTATGTGTGTGTTTCTGAGTTCAAGAAGAAAAGAAGTCTTTGCTGTTCAGTTAGGTTCTAATTAAAACAATAAAAATGTATGTGATAATATGGCTTTGGTAATCAACTCTAATTAATTATTGTCGCCTTAAATGACATCGGAACATGTGTGATTTATTTCATGCTTGAATCTTTTCTTTTTCAATGATGGAATGAATTCAGGAGTGCAAATTAATTACATCGGAAGATGACAGAAATGTTTGTTTGTGTTTTGGACGTGTCCTTATTGATTTGTTATCTTTGTTCGAATTTCGTCCAAAATCCTTGGGGAAATCACTCTTCGACATGTTCTAGTCTACATCATTCCGGAATGGCTTGCCTTTGCCCTTACTCTCGTCATTCTGTACCCCCGCCATTCCACTTGCTGCCCCCTGGCTTTTTCATTTATTGTCTTTTATCTGTGTGTCTGTCCCTCTTCTCTCTCTCTCTCTCTCTCTCTCTCTCTCTCTCTCTCTCTCTCTCTCTCTCTCTCTCTCTCTCTCTCTCTCTCTCTCTCTCTCTCTCTCTCTCTCTCTCTCTCTCTCTCTCTCTCTCTCTCTCTCTCTCTCTCTCTCTCTCTCTCTCTCTCTCTCTCTCTCTCTCTCTCTCTCTCTCTCTCTCTCTCTCTCTCTCTCTCTCTCTCTCTCTCTCTCTCTCTCTCTCTCTCTCTCTCTCTCTCTCTCTCTCTCTCTCTCTCTCTCTCTCTCTCTCTCTCTCTCTCTGTCTCTTTCTCTCTCTCTCTCTCTCTCTCTCTCTCTCTCTCTCTCTCTCTCTCTCTCTCTCTCTCTCTCTCTCTCTCTCTCATGTAGCCTGTTCTACATTGCCTTTGCCTCTGCCTCAGTCTATGTAGCATCAAGGATACTACACAACTACTTCTATTGATTAGATTACTACTACTACTACTACTACTACTACTACTACTACTACTACTACTACTACTACTACTACTACTACTACTACTACTACTACTACTACTACTACTACTACTACTTCTACTGCTACAGTGTCCCCCAACATTGACAGGCAAATCGAGTTTTGTTGCCTAACGAGAATCTAAATGAACAATAACACACCATTTGTTATGAGCATTGCAGAAACATTGTGTATTGCTTAAAAACAAAACAAAAGGAGACATAGGCTTTGTAAAAGCATCACGGGTTCGATAACCAAATCATAAGTTTAATCAGTGGAAACGGAATTACATCCTTCCTTGATCACGATATCAAAGACAAACAAGTGCAACGCCGAGCTACTCCGAAATCGGAATGTGTCGGCTGTACACATACATAAAAACGCATCAAAACAGCACATAACTGAATAGGTTTTTTTATATATAGCCTTGGGGTTCGGACCCGTGATTTGAGTGCGCGCGATCATGCGCACACGCGCGCACAGACAAATTCATGACAATTGTGTTATAGGCCATTCATCAAGAAATGTTGTGAAAAAAACTGCATTGAAATACATGCAAAACTTCGCGATATATTAGCGATTATGTGTTTCGGGATTTGAACCCGTAACTGGCGCGACCTTGACTTTAATGTAAAACTAAATAGTGGATAACTTACATCTTTGCAAACTAGTATACCAAATTTGATGATGATAGACTGAATAGTTTTTGAGAAAATCGGAAGAATAGCCGGACGGACGGAGGCACGCCGGACGGACACCGGAC
>CM065683.1:71758923-71766423 GCA_017654935.2 Phymorhynchus buccinoides
TCATTTCATAAAACAATATAAAATACCACAGGGGGAGAGAGAGAGAGAGAGAGAGAGAGAGAGAGAGAGAGAGAGAGAGAGAGAGAGAGAGAGAGAGAGAGAGAGAGAGAGAGAGAGAGAGAGGGGAGAGAGAGAGACAGAGAGAGAGAGAGAGAGAGAGAGAGAGAGAGAGAGAGAGAGAGAGAGAGAGAGAGAGAGAGAGAGAGAGAGAGAGAGAGAGAGAGAGAGAGAGAGAGAGAGAGAGAGAGAGAAGTCTGAAATCCTAATTGTATTAGGCCTCTCTTCCCGTATAAATACTGTTTATCACATATCTATCTCCCCTCCCCTCCCCTCCCCACAGGAGAGAGAGAGAGAGAGAGAGAGAGAGAGAGAGAGAGAGAGAGAGAGAGAGAGAGAGAGAGAGAGAGAGAGAGAGAGAGAGAGAGAGAGAGAGAGAGAGAGAGAGAGAGAGAGAGAGAGAGAGAGAGAGAGAGAGAGAGAGAGAGAGAGAGAGAGAGAGAGAGAGAGAGAGAGAGAGAGAGAGAGAGAGAGAGAGAGAGAGAGAATGAATAACGTTTCTTTATTGAGGATAATAGTTTAAGCAGCAATGCTTTTTTTCATCCAGTCCTCATGCAAAACAAAAATAAGAAAGGAAGAAAAGAACGAAAATATAAATGCGAGAGAGAACTCGAACTCGAACTCGAAATTTTTATTGAGGATAAACTGAGTAAGCATAAATAACTGCTTCTTTTCATCAGGTCCTCTAAAATAATGACATATGAAGTGAATAAATAAATAAATAAATTGCAAAACAAACTCAAATGGTTCAAAATTAAACAATGTAACAATCAAATGTAACAAATCCAAAGAACAAGGACAACATGAAATATAAATCAACATTCACACAATTCCTTTCACACACATAAATCACAGTTAGACAAGTAATCTATTGACAATTTTACAGTATCAGATAATAGCTACAGACATGCGCGTTTACTAGAATTATAACATGCACAATAGATAAGCTTAGAAAAGGGGAGAATGAACTGTTATAACCTTTCGAATAAATATGTATTAAAGCATCTTTTAAATGACAGCAATGTGCTTTTAGTTTTTATGCACTCAGGGATTTCATTCCACAACCTTCCACCTGAGTATGTCAACGATGACATAAATAAGTCTGTTCTAGGTCGGGGGAGGAGTATGGTTTCTTTATTCCGCACCTGAGTTACAGGAAACGTTTTACATAGATAAGGAGGTGCGAGTCCATTTAAAATTGTATGCATAAATACGCCCTTATTAAACTGGCATTTGGAGTGGAAGGGAAGTATGTTAACAGTTTTAAAATCCGAAATTTGTAGTGTTGATGATTTAAGAAGAATTAATTTAATTGCACGTTTATAAATACTTTCTAAATGTCTTAGACAGTTTATGCTTGCTTGACCCCAAGAAGTTGAAACATAATCAATGTCAGGCTGAATATATGCATGAAAGAAAGGTTTTCTGGTGTGGATATCTAGCAAGTGCTTGATTCTGTTTAGTTGAAATATTTTTTTAGATAACTTACGCATGAGAATAGAGGCATGGTACGACCAAGAAAGATTGTGGTCAACCCCCAGACCAAGTATAGTATGCGAGTCCACTTCTTCTATAAACTTGTCATGTACTTTAATTTTAGGCAAATCAGACTTTATGCTCTGTCGCTTTTGTCTTGTGGTAATTAGCATAAGCTTTGATTTTTTTGGATGGAGGGCCATGTCACTAAGTTGTTCACGTCATTTTGTAGGTTGGTAAGTGCTAAGTCAGCAGTCTTGTTCTGGTCGTGTAAAGTAGTATCATCGGCAAAAAGTTCACAGGGACAGGAGATGTGTAAAGGTAAATCATTTATATAAATAGTGAAAAGAATGGGACCCAAGACTGAGCCCTGAGGCACACCATACTTTACTGATATTAATGAGGATGACGTACAGTCCCGATGGACCAATTGCCGCCTGTTGGATAGAAAAAATGATATGAGACTAACCGATTCTGTTGACAGACCATATAGAGTTAGCTTTCTTTGGAGAAGGTTATGATCAATTCTGTCAAATGCTTTTGCAAAATCTACAAATGTGATAAGATCGTTATTTATGTTCATATGGCATTGTTCAATGAGGTTAGTAAGTGCTGTGTGGCAGGAATGATTCTTTCTGAAGCCACTTTGATTAGGGTGAAACAGATTGTGTGTGTCAAAATGAGACTGGATCAGTTTGTTAAGGTGTTTTTCGAAATAGATAAAATTGATAAAGGTGTGTAGTTTGAACAATCGTTTGGATCACCTGATTTAAATTCTGGCAGTACTTTTGCATCTTTAAAAATTTGTGGGAAATGGCTTTTTTCAATACAAAGATTGTAAATGCATGTTAAGTGTTCAGTAATAATTGGTGCAGACGCTTTCAAAATGTTATTATCTATATTACCCAAACCTTGAGATTTAGACGTATTCAATAAACACAGCTCCCGATATACATCATGTACAGCAATAAATTCAAACTTAAGTTCAGATTTAATGTTTGTTTAATCACAAAATTCTTTAATCATTGACAAATCATTATTACTGGTACGATCAATATCTACAAGGTTCTTTGCTACTGTAGCAAAATGATTATTTAGGTCCTCAACTGACAATTCAGACGAAGAAGCAGTGGAACTTGCATTCCTGCCAGACAGCTGATTTATTGCTTTCCATAAAGATTTTGGAGAGAGAGAGAGAGAGAGAGAGAGAGAGAGAGAGAGAGAGAGAGAGAGAGAGAGAGAGAGAGAGAGCGAGAGAGAGAGCGTGAGAGAGAGAGAGAGAGAGAGAGAGAGAGAGAGAGAGAGAGAGAGAGAGAGAGAGAGAGAGAGAGAGAGAGAGAGAGAGAGAGAGAGAGAGAGAGAGAGAGAGAGAGAGCGAGAGAGAGAGAGAGAGAGAGAGAGAGAGAGAGAGAGAGAGAGAGAGAGAGAGAGAGAGAGAGAGAGAGAGAGAGAGAGAGAGAGAGAGAGAGAGAGAGAGAGAGAGAGAGAGAGAGAGAGAGAGAGAGAGAGAGAGAGAGAGAGAGAGAGAGAGAGAGAGAGGGAGAGAGAGGGGATGGAATAAACATAGACAGAGACAGAGACAAAGACAGAGACACAGCCGCACTAATGATCAGATGCCATGCCAGCAGATCTCCCAACCAATGTACCGGAGTCTAATCATTCCACTATATCTCCCCTGGTCCTATTTGCTCTCGGTCCTTAACAGGTATGGATTGCGGGCCACAGGGGCCCAATTCCATCAATATCAGCCCCTTCTTATCCTATGGTTCTCTGTAGGTCTTCCCATTTTAATGGCGGGGGTCGATTGGGATCGATTCCACTCAGTTCATGGCCCAGGAGACAAGGAGCTCAGGTTCAAATCTCCGGATTTGTGTTTGCATTGATTGTCGGTGGGAAAGAGATAATGGGGTTGTTTGTGAAACGTTGAAATTAGTTCATAACAAGTGTGTGTGTGTGTGTGTGTGTGTGTGTGTATGTGTGTGTGTGTGTGTGTGTGTGTGTGTGTGTGTGTGTGTGTGTGTGTGTGTGTGTGTGTGTGTGTGTGTGTGTGTGTGTGTGTGTGTGTGTGTGTGTGTGTGTGTGTGAGTGAGCGAGAGAGAGAGAGAGAGAGAGAGAGAGAGAGAGAGAGAGAGAGAGAGAGAGAGAGAGAGAGAGAGAGAGAGAGAGAGAGAGAGAGAGAGAGAGAGAGAGAGAGAGAGAGAGAGAGTGAGGCAGACAGACAGCCTGGCAGACAATAGGTAGATATACGAGGAACAGATGGATATACAGACATGTATCAGGTGTTATGATACATTATTTAAAACTCAGTTGTGATAATATAATCCTTGATTTGCCTCATGAAAGATGGATGACTAGATATTTGTTTTAAATAGTGAACCTCCGGAATAGTGCAGACTGGATTTATATAAATATAATCTTGGTCTATGAAGAACCATCTTGTGTATGTGTCTTATTATTCAATTGAAATTTATTTTTTATCCTAGAAGGCGCCATTCCAATCATTATTGTGTGCATAAACCTTCCTTTGTTACATGTTTGTCTGTGTTTTAGTGGTAGAATATTTAGAACATTAAAAGCTTCCAAAGTCAAAGAACTTGATTTTAAAAGAACCAGTTTTAAGGCACGAGTATAAACGCGGACAAGTGGTTTCAATGTCTTGTCACTGGCACAATCCCAAAGTGTTGAGGCATAGTCTATTAATGATTGGATGTGAGCACTAAAGAACTGTTTTGTAGCTTCGTAAGTGATCAAAATGTTTTATTTTTGATAGCTGAAATACTTTCTTTGATATATCTCTACTTAATTGAGAGATGTGGTCATTCCAGGATAAGTTATTATCAATAGTTATACGTAAAACTTTGTGAGACTTTACTTGTTCATTTTGTTTACTAATAATGATAATAATAGTACATTTATATAGCGCTTTGCCTCAAATGAGCCCAAAGCGCTTTACAATCAATTATTCATCAACAAGTAGATAACACAAATACAAAGCAACTCTCTCTCTCTCTCTCTCTCTCTCTCTCTCTCTCTCTCTCTCTCTCTCTCTCTCTCTCTCTCTCTCTCTCTCTCTCACACACACACACACACACACACACACACACACACACACACACACACACACACACACACACACACACACACACACACACACACACACACACACACACACACACACACACACACACACACACACACACACACACACACACACACACACACACACACACACACACACACGCGCGCGCGCGCGCGCGCACACACACACACACATTTATCGACACCGACTCATTATTCATCTTTCATTCAGCAAGCCATAGCAACTGAGTTGCACGGATTGACCACATACACCAACACACATACACAAACGTCAGAGGATATACATACAAATACGCTAACATACAACGTACGCACGCAGACAGACACATACATGCATACAGACACACATATACACATGCGTGCACACATAACCCACAAAACCAAAACACACACGTAATTATTATTTATATTTAATTATTATTTTCAAAAATACTTAGTGTGGTATCTTGAATGTTTTGACGTTTCTGTCTCGTAGTTATTAAGATGTGTTTTGTTTTTGTCTGCGTTCAGTGACATATGGTTAGTCAGTCCAATTAACGAGTTTATTTACGCTTTCCTGCCAGTTTACACACACAGTGTTCATGTTTTGATGTGACGAGTGAATCGTGGTATCATCAGTAAAGAGATCACATGGGACGAAACAGAGAGGGGTAAATCATTGACATATAAAGAAACAAGCGCGAAATCGCAATAGTTTGTGGCACGCGGTCTATTTTTACCACTCCAATCATGAGTCACCTCCCCTGGCTTTTCAATAATTTTAATCTGTAAACCAGAATGTTATCTCTGCACCCTTTCGTAACTTTTTATATCTTTTGGAAAACATTTAAAACTATGTATCCTACTTATACTCATCGAAAGAAGCACCGCATACTCGTCGTGTCTGTTGTAGTGTCTGTATTACGTATGTTTATTATTTTGTACGCTTTTAAAATACATCATTTTAAAGTGCGGCCTCAATTTGAAGTGTAGCCTCGATTTGAAGTGCGACAATTTTGTCAAAAAGTGCGACAATTTTGGACCGACCGACCGACAGACAGACCGACCGACCGACCGACCGACAGACAGACAGACAGACCGACCGACCGACCGACCGACAAAGTGAGTTATAGGTTTGTGGCTTGAGCCACAAACGAAGAGAGAGAGAGAGAGAGAGAGAGAGAGAGAGAGAGAGAGAGAGAGAGAGAGAGAGAGAGAGAGAGAGAGAGAGATGAAGAAAAGGGTATATGGGGTATATTTATTATGATTTTGCACATGCATATGGATTAAATACATTAAAGTGATTGGAAATTTCCTTGCCAAAATCAGAAAAGAAATTGCTTTGCGTCATATCACATTTGCTACAAAATTACCGTAGAAATTTGAAAATAGAATAGACTTACATTTACAATAAAGAATACAAAATAAAGGGGAGTTTTGGGAGAGTATGTGTATGCCGTATTGAAATATTTGAATAAAAATACCTATTGCCAAACATGTTTGCTAAAACGGCAGAGAGTACACACGTCAAAAGTGCATACCAAATTGTTTACATTATTTCGAAGCATATACCGCCTAAGCGTAGTCTGCATAATTGTGAAGGTAAAATAGCATACTAGTGGCTTGACGATCGTGTTCTATGCTGGGAACATAACCGTCTATTTTGGCAGCCAAGACTCCTACGTAGTGCACTGTTTTCCTCAAGGTAATTAGCAGGTGCTGCCTGTGGCCCCAGGCTGAGGAAAGGGTAAAGGACCACAGTGGCTGGAAATGGCTAACTTCCCCGGGAAGGAGAATGTTGTTGTTGTTGTTGTTATTGTTGTTATCCCTGATAGTCCCTCGAAAGGAGAAGAGGAGAGAGGAGAGAGAAAGCGGGAGTTGGTGAAACCCGAAAGTAGCCATTCTTCTGTGAAGACGCCATTATCTCTGTCTTCACCAGTCCTTGGGGAGGTGACGGTCCTTGTGTTTCCCATATCGGAGAAGCATTCAGGTGATGGCTCTCGTGATGGCATTTGTTAACTGCTTAGTTAACGCGTGCGTGCATGCGTGCGTGCGTGTGTGTGTGTGTGTGTGTGTGTGTGTGTGTGTGTGTGTGTGTGTGTGTGTGTCGTGATAGCATTTGTTAACTGCTTAGTTAACGCGTGCGTGCGTGCGTGTGTGCGTACGCGCGCGCGCGCGCGCGCGCGCGCGTGCGTGTGTGTGTGTGTGTGTGTGTGTGTGTGTGTGTGTGTGTGTGTGTGTGTGTGTGTGTGTGTGTGTGTGTGTGTTTGTCGGGTAACGTTGTGCATGGTAAATAAGTTGGTGGCACATTTGTGTCAAAAAGCCCCAATTCATGTGTCACGTGGGGCACGGATGAAACCGATACCTCCACCCCCCACCCTCACCCCCACCCCCTACACAGTATGCACACATCTAGACAAAAAATAATCAAACTGTTTCAACATCACCAACGTGACTTGTCATCAAACTAACTATGTACTCGCAAGCCCTTGCGTCATTACGTTGGAGCTTAAGGGAAAACTTAAAAAAGATGCTATGCGTATGATGTATACTAGAAGAAAGGTGGCAGAGTGGTTAAGACGTTCGCCTGCCAAATGTAATGCGCGACTGCAGCGGTGAGTGACCCGGGTTCGAATCCTGGCCTCGCTCTTTCTTTCTAGTTTGACAGGAAAATCGAACTGAACGTCCAGTCCTTCGGATGGGGACAGTCTGACCCGTGCGCTTTACGCACGTAAAAATCCCACGGCAGTTGAAAGTCGGCAAGAGCAGGGAGAAATCCCGCTGCCTGGTATGGCCATATTGATAGCTAGGTTTTCCAAGTGTGCCCCCACCCCCCTCCTCACACTGTGCCCCCACTCCCCCCAAAAAAACCCATGGGTAGGCGCTGCA
>CM065683.1:71771423-71778923 GCA_017654935.2 Phymorhynchus buccinoides
CAAGAACAACAGATCACATATTCATTCTGAAAAAGCTAATCGACCATACTATAAGCACAAAAAATGGACGTCTCTATTGCTGCTTTGTGGATTTTCATAAGGCATTTGACAATATATGGCATGATGCACTGCTCCTAAAATTAACTAAAATTGGTATAGATGGAAATTGCTTTCGCATAATTAAGGACATGTATCGGGAATCTGTTATTTGTGCCAAGACAAACGATGGTTATACAGCCTCTGTCCCTGTTAATAAGGGAGTACTTCAAGGCAATGTACTAAGCCCAACACTCTTTAATATCTTTATAAACGACATAAAAGATGTCCTAAATGACGACTCCTCCCCATTTTTAAATGAATTTACTCAAAATCCAATAACATGCCTCTTGTACGCGGATGATGTAGTACTCCTCTCGACGACAAAAACAGGATTACAGACCAAACTAGATGGGCTATATAATTATTGCCAGCTATGGGGACTTACTATCAACAGAGATAAAACGAAAGTAGTAGTGTTTTCCAAACATTGCCCCCAAATTGCGCCGTATTTCTTATGTGGCAGTGACTACATTCAAATAGTTGATAGTTATAAATATCTTGGCGTAATATTCCACAGAAATGGAAATTTTCATGAAGCTGAAGAACATCTAGCCAAACAAGGAAACAAAGCATCATATGCTCTCAAACGATGTTTACGTGGGGATGAATTAAATATTAATGTCACAATGCGTCTATTTGACACGTTAATAGTCCCTATTGTCAACTATGGAGCTGAGGTATGGTTCCCATTTAATTATATGTCAAAGAACAAAGGGGTGGTGGATTGCTTTGAAATGCCCAATCAATTTAATTATTTTCTCTCCCTGAAATGTTCATCAGAAAACGCACATATTCGGTTCTGTAGAGGGCTGTTAGGGGTACACAAAAGGACAATGAAAATACCCGTTCTAGCAGAACTAGGAAGATTTCCAATCTCACTTAACACAATAGGACAAGTAATATCATTTTGGGTACATATAATCGAGTCAAAAGAAGACAGCTACATTAAGCAAGCTTATAATGATATGATATCAGCTGAAGTTCGAAATAAAGCACCTTGGATAACATATGTTAAATCTTTGCTTCAATCACTGGGCTTCTCACATATATGGAAAAATCAGGGCACTTTTAATATTAAAAGACTTAGATATTCATTAATTAATAAATTGAAAGAATATTATGTACAGTTTTGGAAAACCATTAAAGGCAGTGG
Source organism: Phymorhynchus buccinoides (assembly GCA_017654935.2). NCBI lineage: Eukaryota > Metazoa > Mollusca > Gastropoda > Neogastropoda > Raphitomidae > Phymorhynchus > Phymorhynchus buccinoides. The sequence goes on from CM065683.1 coordinate 71,772,676, forward strand.
TGCCTCAAGGCTTCAATTCTATAACATAGTCACGCAGTCTTACAATATCCAGCCATATCTAACAACATGCAAGAACGTAAAACATAAAACAGCTCTATGTCGCTTAAGATTAAGTCAACACGACCTTCACATTGAAAGGGGTCGCCATCGTAATATCCCAAGAGAAGACAGACTTTGTCAATCTTGTAGCGTTGTGGAGGATGAACTTCATTTTCTAGATGCATGTACACTGTATACCGATTTGCGGCTTGCTCTTATTAATGGTATTAACAGACAGCTGCATTCTTTATTGTTAACAGATTTTCAGTCTCCAAGTCTCATACTGAAATCAAATTCCTTTCAACCTGAAATAGCAAGATACATTTATGAATGCTTTGCTGTCCGCAGTAAATAATTAGCAAGAATATACAAATGTTGTATTCTTTTTATCTGCTGCGTTTACTCTGTCACGAACTTTACTACCTTGTGTTTTTTGATTTATTTTCTTTCTTTCTTCTGTGGTATGTACTTACTACTTCTGTGTCAATAATTCCTTTGATGGTTTTACGACAAATAAAAGAGTTTGAGTTTGAGTTTGAGTTTTATTTGGTCGCTGGCAGCTTGCTTACTACACACGCGCGCAGCAGTGCAGCAAGGCTTGGTGGCTTGAAGAGTATAGCCTAGTAAAGAGTGTTCCTCTTTGCTTTGTGCTGTGGAGAAACTACACACTGACACTAGTTGTCTTTCAATTTAAATTGCTCAGCTACTGTTCGACTGAGCACCTAACTAACTACACACTTTAAACACAAGATGACTCTAGAACTTATATGTAAAAGCACACTTATCAACACTGGCTACTTTAGACAGAACACGCCGAGGAAAATGCCACATAAATCTGTGGTACTGAGGGAAAAACCTAGGCCTTTAAAATAGCGCGCACTGCTGTTCTATTCCAACCCTGACTGCTATAATGTACACAAAGCGTGGTTTATTAATTAACACTAATTACACCACAACTAGCTTTTGGTTCGAATCACTGTTCACACAATGCTGTTCACCACACACCTATGTATGCTCACACCAAAATGTTTGGCAAATCGAAAGTCTGTTTAGAAGCAGTGGACGAAAACATACGGAGCACAAATTCCACTCTGTTTTCCCACTTGTTTCTGGCGCTTCCAAGAGGTTGAGTCATTCGCATTTCCCGCCTCTGGAAGCCTAGCCGGCAGCAACTAAAGAGTCTGCAAATGCCAGTTTTGTAAAGCCGTGGTGTGTGTGTGTGTGTGTGTGTGTGTGTGTGTGTGAGCATGCATGTGTGCATACATGTGTGCTTGTGTGTGTTTTGGTTTTGTGGGTTGTGTGTGCACGCATGTGTGTGTGTGTGTCTGTGTGCGTGTGTGTGTGTGTGTGTGTGTGTGTGTGTGTGTGTGTGTCTGTGTGCGTACGTTGTGTGTGAGGGTGTTGGTGTATGTGGCCAGTCCGTGCGGCTCGGTTGCTGTGGCTTACTGAATGGGGTATGAACGAGTTGGCGTCGATAAATGTGTGTGTGTGTGTGTGTGTGTGTGTGTGTGTGTGTGTGTGTGTGTGTGTGTGTGTGTGTGTGTGTGTGTGTGTGTGTGTGTGTGTGTGTGTGTGTGTGTGTGTGTGTGTGTGTGTGTGTGTGTGTGTGTTAGAGAGAGAGAGAGTTGCTTTGTATATGCGTTGTTGCTGGTTGGTGTCATTCTTGAATGCTGTTTTTGTTGTCTGTTGATGAATAATTGATTGCAAAGCGCTTTGGGCTCATCTGAGGTAAAGCGCTATATAAATGTACTATTATTATTATTATTATTATTATTATTCTCTCAATACCCCCGAGCGCCTATTCCTCCGCTTTGTTGCCTTTTAATGAATCCGGCATTGATTTGTTCAACTGATCCCAAGAATGGGGCCATTGTGGCTTTCACCACAACCTAGAAGATGGCCCCAGTTGCTTGCTTTATTTATCCCCGTAATTCACTATTTGCTGTTCTCTTGCTTTTATTGACTTTACATCGGTTTTTCTTTTTTCAACAACAAAGCGTGTTCTTGAGGACAATGGAACGGAGCCAGAAAGAGTCACTGAAGATAATCATGACAATGACGATGACGACGACAATGACGATCGTAATAATTTAATGAGAAAGAAGAAAAGAAAGTTAACGACGATGAAGAACGACGACGACGATGGTGATGATGACCATGATTGATGGTGATGACGATGACAAAACTACGAAAACAAAAGAAACGACTTTGATGACAATGGTGACAATAAAGACAACTCCACAATGATGATGACGACAACAACAACTCCACAATGATGGTGACAATAAAGACAACTCCACAATGATGGTGGATAACAACAACTCCACAATGATGGTGACGAAACAACTCCACAATGATGGTGACAAAACAACAACTCCACAATGATGGTGACAATAACAACAACTCCACAATGATGGTGACAATAACAACAACTCCACAATGATGGTGACAATAACAACAACTCCACAATGATGGTGACAATAACAACAACTCCACAATGATGGTGATAATACAGACAACAACAACTCCACAATGATGGTGACAATAACAACAACTCCACAATGATGGTGACAATAACAACAACTCCACAATGATGGTGATAATAAAGACAACTCCACAATGATGGTGACAATAACAACAACTCCACAATGATGGTGACAATAACAACAACTCCACAATGATGGTGACAATAACAACAACTCCACAATGATGGTGACAATAAAGACAACTCCACAATGATGGTGACAATAACAACAACTCCACAATGATGGTGACAATAAAAACAACTCCACAATGATGGTGACAATAAAGACAACTCCACAATGATGGTGACAATAACAACAACTCCACAATGATGGTGACAATAACAACAACTCCACAATGATGGTGACAATAACAACAACTCCACAATGATGGTGACAATAACAACAACTCCACAATGATGGTGACAATAACAACAACTCCACAATGATGGTGACAATAACAACAACTCCACAATGATGGTGACAATAAACAACAACTCCACAATGATGGTGACAATAAACAAACAACTCCACAATGATGGTGACAATAACAACAACTCCACAATGATGGTGACAATAACAACAACTCCACAATGATGGTGACAATAACAACAACTCCACAATGATGGTGACAATAACAACAACTCCACAATGATGGTGACAATAAAGACAACTCCACAATGATGGTGACAATAACAACAACTCCACAATGATGGTGACAATAACAACAACTCCACAATGATGGTGACAATAACAACAACTCCACAATGATGGTGACAATAACAACAACTCCACAATGATGGTGACAATAACAACAACTCCACAATGATGGTGACAATAACAACAACTCCACAATGATGGTGACAATAACAACAACTCCACAATGATGGTGACAATAACAACAACTCCACAATGATGGTGACAATAACAACAACTCCACAATGATGGTGACAATAACAACAACTCCACAATGATGGTGACAATAACAACAACTCCACAATGATGGTGACAATAACAACAACTCCACAATGATGGTGACAATAACAACAACTCCACAATGATGGTGACAATAACAACAACTCCACAATGATGGTGACAATAACAACAACTCCACAATGATGGTGACAATAACAACAACTCCACAATGATGGTGACAATAACAACAACTCCACAATGATGGTGACAATAACAACAACTCCACAATGATGGTGACAATAAAACAACTCCACAATGATGGTGACAACTCCACAATGATGGTGACAATAACAACAACTCCACAATGATGGTGACAATAACAACAACTCCACAATGATGGTGACAATAACAACAACTCCACAATGATGGTGACAATAAAGACAACTCCACAATGATGGTGACAATAACAACAACTCCACAATGATGGTGACAATAACAACAACTCCACAATGATGGTGACAATGACAAACAACAACTCCACAATGATGGTGACAATAACAACAACTCCACAATGATGGTGACAATAAAGACAACTCCACAATGATGGTGACAATAACAACAACTCCACAATGATGGTGACAATAAAGACAACTCCACAATGATGGTGACAATAAAAACAACTCCACAATGATGGTGACAATAACAACAACTCCACAATGATGGTGACAATAACAACAACTCCACAATGATGGTGACAATGACAACTCCACAATGATGGTGACAACTCCACAATGATGGTGACAATAACAACAACTCCACAATGATGGTGACAATAACAACAACTCCACAATGATGGTGACAATAACAACAACTCCACAATGATGGTGACAATAAAGACAACTCCACAATGATGGTGACAATAACAACAACTCCACAATGATGGTGACAATAAATACAACTCCACAATGATGGTGACAATAAAGACAACTCCACAATGATGGTGACAATAAAAACAACTCCACAATGATGGTGACAATAACAACAACTCCACAATGATGGTGACAATAAAAACAACTCCACAATGATGGTGACAATAACAACAACTCCACAATGATGGTGACAATAACAACAACTCCACAATGATGGTGACAATAAAGACAACTCCACAATGATGGTGACAATAAAAACAACTCCACAATGATGGTGACAATAACAACAACTCCACAATGATGGTGACAATAAAAACAACTCCACAATGATGGTGACAATAAAGGAACAACTCCACAATGATGGTGACAATAAAGACAACTCCACAATGATGGTGACAATAACAACAACTCCACAATGATGGTGACAATAACAACAACTCCACAATGATGGTGACAATAACAACAACTCCACAATGATGGTGACAATAAAGACAACTCCACAATGATGGTGACAATAAAGACAACTCCACAATGATGGTGACAATGACAACTCCACAATGACAATAACAACAACTCCACAATGATGGTGACAATAAAGACAACTCCACAATGATGGTGACAATAACAACAACTCCACAATGATGGTGACAATAACAACAACTCCACAATGATGGTGACAATAATGACAACTCCACAATGATGGTGACAATAAAGACAACTCCACAATGATGGTGACAATAACAACAACTCCACAATGATGGTGACAATAAATACAACTCCACAATGATGGTGACAATAACAACAACTCCATGATGGTGACAATGATGGTGACAATACAACAACTCCACAATGATGGTGACAATAACAACAACTCCACAATGATGGTGTGACAACTCCACAATGATGGTGACAATAACAACAACTCCACAATGATGGTGACAATAACAACAACTCCACAATGATGGTGACAATAACAAGACAACTCCACAATGATGGTGACAATAACAGACAACTCCACAATGATGGTGACAATAACAACAACTCCACAATGATGGTGACAATAACAACAACTCCACAATGATGGTGACAATAACAACAACTCCACAATGATGGTGACAATAACAACAACTCCACAATGATGGTGACAATAACAACAACTCCACAATGATGGTGACAATAACAACAACTCCACAATGATGGTGACAATAACAACAACTCCACAATGATGGTGACAATAACAACAACTCCACAATGATGGTGACAATAACAACAACTCCACAATGATGGTGACAATAACAACAACTCCACAATGATGGTGACAATAACAACAACTCCACAATGATGGTGACAATAACAACAACTCCACAATGATGGTGACAATAACAACAACTCCACAATGATGGTGACAATAACAACAACTCCACAATGATGGTGACAATAACAACAACTCCACAATGATGGTGACAATAACAACAACTCCACAATGATGGTGACAATAACAACAACTCCACAATGATGGTGACAATAACAACAACTCCACAATGATGGTGACAATAACAACAACTCCACAATGATGGTGACAATAACAACAACTCCACAATGATGGTGACAATAACAACAACTCCACAATGATGGTGACAATAACAACAACTCCACAATGATGGTGACAATAACAACAACTCCACAATGATGGTGACAATAACAACAACTCCACAATGATGGTGACAATAAACAACAACTCCACAATGATGGTGACAATAACAACAACTCCACAATGATGGTGACAATAACAACTCCACAACTCCACAATGATGGTGACAATAAAGCGGAGTAACAACTCCAC
>CM065683.1:71786423-71798923 GCA_017654935.2 Phymorhynchus buccinoides
TACTCCGGTAGCAAATTATGGAATGAATTAGAAAATTGCAATAAAAACCTAATAAGTGTCTCATCCTTTAAAAGAACATATCACAAACACCTCTTAGAAAAGTTTTAAGCTATTAACTTCCTAGAAATATTCGCTGTTTGTTTAGAAATAATAATGACTTTACGTAAATATAATGTTTCTCTATAACGTGGGGTTACTAGTGTATTGTATTCTATCATTGGACCATGAGCGTATTTGCACCTGTGTGTTCGAACACACCACGAGAGACTAGGTATGCATGTTTTGGTATAGTTATAGGATATGCTGTATGTTTTTGTGTGTGTGCGAGTACGTGAACGAGCTCTTCGTTTGAGCTTGAATTTTTTTCGCATGTTCTTCAATTTACTGTGAACATGCCTGTTGTTATTTTCTATTCTTGTTATGCATTTTTTACTTCTTTTGTTTTCCTTTTCTTCTTATTTGGCTTTTCTTTTTCCCCTCGAGGGCATGGTGTAAAGAAGCTTGAGCTTATCCGTTTACCCTCATTAAACATTCGTATTCGTATTCGTATTCGTATTCTCTCTCTCTCTGTGCGTGTGTGTGCGTGTGTGTGCGTGTGTGTGTGTGTGTGTGTGTGTGTGTGTGTGTGTGTGTGTGTGCGTGTGTGCGTGTGTGCGCGTGTGTGCGTGTGTGCGTGTGTGTGCGTGTGCGCGCGCGTGTGTGTGTGTGTGTATGTGTGTGTGTGTGTGTGTGTGTGTGTGTGTCTGTCTGTCTGTCTGTCTGTCTGTCTGTCTGTCTGTCTGTCTGTCTGTTGGCCTGTCTGTCTATCTGTCTAACTTTCTGCCTGTGTGTTTATGTGCATTCTTCCCTTTTCTCTTTATAATTGCATCCGTTGTTTTGTGACACGTGTAGAAGACAGTCTCACAGAATGCATTGTTTTTTGATATGCTGAATGTTATAACCATCTTTCTCACTTTGGTTATTCATTTGAATATTGACTTCATATCATAACTATATACGTGCATAAAATGCTCCTCTTTTTTTGTTTTTCTAGTGTTTACTATCATAATTATCGTTGTGCTGATTTTCCCCATTGCCTTTGTTTATAGGATATCTATGGCAGCTAATACCACGCAATTTGATGTGTTACAGTACCGTGCATAACCTTGTAGGGTATGCAGCAAATACCACGCAATTTGATGTGTTAGATTGCCTTGCATAAGACTGAAGCTCTTTATCATTAATTTGTCTGTTGCTGCTCTATCTGGTGTATGTCTTACCATCCATTTGGTTTAAAACACACATGTGTGCTCTGCTTCAGGACGAAGACCTCAAAGTGGAGAAGCGGACCTACACGGTGGCTCAGATGGTGGTGCAGTACATCCTCCCCTTCATCATCCTCACCGTGGCTCACCTCCGCATCTGCAACAAACTGCGCTACCGCATGGTCAACCAGCCGCAGCACTCCGCCCAGCCCCAGCCCCAGAGCAGGGCCTCGCGGAAGTCGTCGTCGGCTCACCAGCCGCGCAACAGCCAGCAGGAGCGGAGGAGAAGTCGCCGGAAGCGGAAGACCAATTTGCTGCTGGCTAGCATAGCTCTGGTGTTCGCACTTAGCTGGCTTCCGCTCAACATCTTTAATCTTCTGTCCGAGTTCAACCGCGAGCTGTTCATGCCTGGCGCGAGGAATGAAACTGCTGATGCTGGTGGGTATGATGATGATGATGATGATGATGATGATGATGATGATGATGATGATGATGATGATGATGATGATGATGGTGATGATGATGATGGTGATGATGATGATGATAATAATCTTGTACAATGCCAGAAAAGAGGAGGGAGAAGTGTTGTTGTTGCCTGTCTGTCGTTTCCAACAATGACTGCCAGATAGCAGAGGGGGCAGCTGCTATTCCAATGATATGCCTGTCTGTCGTTTCCGACAATGACTGCCATATAGCAGAGGGGGCAGCTGCTATTCCAATGATATGCCTGTCTGTCGTTTCCGACAATGACTGCCATATAGCAGAGGGGGCAGCTGCTATTCCGGCGGGCTGGGCTACAATTTGTTTACAGCGGAGAAGCCTTGCCCAGGGTGCATCCCCACTCTCTCGGCAAAAGGGATTTGAGGACGAGAGTTGGCGTTAGGGAAGGTCCCCAAAGGCCAACCAATCCCATTGGTTGTAGCACTAGAGCCAGTGCAAAAGCCCCCCTAGTTAGAGAGTCAGTCGTCCACAAAAGACTAAGCTGTACCATTATATTCCAACACTGTAGAAAATCGTGTATAGTACAGCTCTCATTTACTATTGGCCCTCCCTACAGGCTAATTCCAGTCAGTGATAAAAGCCATTTGAGTAAAGGGCTGATGGGGAGAAGTGTAGGCCTACACAGGCACTAACACGCGGCTTAATGCTGTGTGCGGACAACACAAGTCATTATGACCAGTTGTGATCAATCTGCTCCCTTTGAAGATGGTTAGTACAAGTGGACAACCTTTTATTTTTCATCTTTCACGTTGCCTGTCTCAAACCAGGCCAACACAGATTTGACACTCTAATCACAGAGTGGTGCAGAGTGACACAGAGGTAACGCGTTCGCCTCGTATTTAGCACACGTTAAACCCAGTTGCAACGAAAAAGTTGTAATTTTGGTCAACACTTCCCCCTGCCCCCTTTCCTTCCTCATCAGTCACATAAAAATCGCATGCAAAAAACAAATGGCTGCGACGCTCCATCCAGGTGGGAGCAACCCGAATTTCACAGAGACGCCTCTGTGACTATAAAGTACCAAATGACAGGCCCACCAGGGATCAATACAATGAAGGCCCCAGCAGTCTGTACGTCCCATTATACCCTATTCCGTTCACAAACCGTGATGTCCATTGGGAGATCGCTACAAACTACTTACAAATAAACACATGGAATAACAAACATAGCTGTGGATATTTATCCTCGGGAAAGCCATGATACGTTTTCTAGTAAAACAGAGTATGGGCATGTTTTATAAAGCAGGCAGGACAGGAGAGAGGCGGGGGGCAGTGGTCAACCTCGTGTGACACCAACATCCCTGTGCAAGCAATTGGCCTTCTATTTATTACAAAAGAGAAAAAGGACAAAACGAATTTTATATTATTTGAAAATGAGAACATGGCCTTAATTTCACTCCACTTCTCCACTTCTCTATCATCTGCGAGCCTGATTTTATTGTACCCATACTTACTCGGTTCTTGATGTTAATTCTTTGCATAGCTTGAATTACTGATTCAAAATGTCTCCAGAAAATATTATAATAAACCTTGCACGTTCTTTCAGCAACAATACAATAATTAAAAAGATTTTGTTTGATTCCTTTCCTGTTTACGTTTAAAACTTTAAACAAAGAATTAAACATTTTAATGTCTAAAGCATTTTCCTGGTGCTGTAAACGCTTGTTCGAAGGACCTTCCAGTCTTCCAAAACCTATATATATATATATATTATACTTTTTTAAAAAGTGTTCCTGTTTGAAACGACATCATGTTAGGGATACACAGGGAAAACCAACTGGCTGGGTCATTGTATATTCACTCTCTCTCTCTCTCTCTCTCTCTCTCTCTCTCTCTCTCTCTCTCTCTCTCTCTCTCTCTCTCTCTCTCTCTCTCTCTCTCTCTCTCTCTCTCTCTCTCTCTCTCTCTCTCTCTCTCTCTCTCTCTCTCTCTCTCTCTCTCTCTCTCTCTCTCTCTCTCAATTCTCTCTCTACTTAACCTCTTCTCTCTCTCTCTCTCTCTCTCTCTCTCTCTCTCTCTACTCTCCGACTTCGAACCTCGACCGACATAGTACCATAAAAATCAATTTGTTGATTGGGAATAGGCCCTACTTAACCGGAAGAAGAAGAAGGTTCTTCATTTCGATGAAAGCGAAACGATTATGAGAGCTGGGAGCATGCTGTCCTTTCCTTTGCACCTGTGTGCAGGGGTGATAGACATGACGTCCTTTCCACCTGTGTGCAGGGGTGATAGACATGACGTCCTTTCCACCTGTGTGCAGGGGTGATAGACATGACGTCCTTTCCACCTGTGTGCAGGGGTGATAGACATGACGTCCTTTCCACCTGTGTGCAGGGGTGATAGACATGACGTCCTTTCCACCTGTGTGCAGGGGTGATAGACATGACGTCCTTTCCACCTGTGTGCAGGGGTGATAGACATGACGTCCTTTCCACCTGTGTGCAGGGGTGATAGACATGACGTCCTTTCCACCTGTGTGCAGGGGTGATAGACATGACGTCCTTTCCACCTGTGTGCAGGGGTGATAGACATGACGTCCTTTGCACCTGTGTGCAGGGGTGATAGACATGACGTCCTTTCCACCTGTGTGCAGGGGTGATAGACATGACGTCCTTTCCACCTGTGTGCAGGGGTGATAGACATCACGTCCTTTCCACCTGTGTGCAGGGGTCCGTCCTTTGCAGGTGCAGGGGTGATAGACATGACGTCCTTTCCACCTGTGTGCAGGGGTGATAGACATGACGTCCTTTGCACCTGTGTGCAGGGGTGATAGACATGACGTCCTTTCCACCTGTGTGCAGGGGTGATAGACATGACGTCCTTTCCACCTGTGTGCAGGGGTGATAGACATGACGTCCTTTCCACCTGTGTGCAGGGGTGATAGACATGACGTCCTTTCCACCTGTGTGCAGGGGTGATAGACATGACGTCCTTTCCACCTGTGTGCAGGGGTGATAGACATGACGTCCTTTCCACCTGTGTGCAGGGGTGATAGACATGACGTCCTTTGCACCTGTGTGCAGGGGTGATAGACATCACGTCCTTTCCACCTGTGTGCAGGGGTGATAGACATGACGTCCTTTCCACCTGTGTGCAGGGGTGATAGACATGACGTCCTTTGCACCTGTGTGCAGGGGTGATAGACATGACGTCCTTTCCACCTGTGTGCAGGGGTGATAGACATGACGTCCTTTCCTTTCCACCTGTGTGCAGGGGTGATAGACATGACGTCCTTTCATGTCCACCTGTGTGCAGGGGTGATAGACATGACGTCCTTTCCACCTGTGTGCAGGGGTGATAGACATGACGTCCTTTCCACCTGTGTGCAGGGGTGATAGACATGACGTCCTTTCCACCTGTGTACAGGGGTGATAGACATGACGTCCTTTCCACCTGTGTGCAGGGGTGATAGACATGACGTCCTTTCCACCTGTGTGCAGGGGTGATAGACATGACGTCCTTTCCACCTGTGTGCAGGGGTGATAGACATGACGTCCTTTCCACCTGTGTCCAGGGGTGATAGACATGACGTCCTTTCCACCTGTGTGCAGGGGTGATAGACATGACGTCCTTTCCACCTGTGTACAGGGGTGATAGACATGACGTCCTTTCACCTGTGTGCAGGGGTGATAGACATGACGTCCTTTCCACCTGTGTGCAGGGGTGATAGACATGACGTCCTTTCCTTTCCACCTGTGTGCAGGGGTGATAGACATGACGTCCTTTCCTGTCCACCTGTGTGCAGGGGTGATAGACATGACGTCCTTTCCTGTCCACCTGTGTGCAGGGGTGATAGACATGACGTCCTTTCCTGTCCACCTGTGTGCAGGGGTGATAGACATGACGTCCTTTCCTGTCCACCTGTGTGCAGGGGTGATAGACATGACGTCCTTTCCTGTCCACCTGTGTGCAGGGGTGATAGACATGACGTCCTTTCCACCTGTGTGCAGGGGTGATAGACATGACGTCCTTTCCACCTGTGTGCAGGGGTGATAGACATGACGTCCTTTCCTGTCCACCTGTGTGCAGTGGTGATAGACATGACGTCCTTTCCTGTCCACCTGTGTGCAGGGGTGATAGACATGACGTCCTTTCCACCTGTGTACAGGGGTGATAGACATGACGTCCTTTCCTGTCCACCTGTGTGCAGGGGTGATAGACATGACGTCCTTTCCACCTGTGTGCAGGGGTGATAGACATGACGTCCTTTCCACCTGTGTGCAGGGGTGATAGACATGACGTCCTTTCCTGTCCACCTGTGTGCAGGGGTGATAGACATGACGTCCTTTCCTGTCCACCTGTGTGCAGGGGTGATAGACATGACGTCCGTTCCACCTGTGTGCAGGGGTGATAGACATGACGTCCTTTCCACCTGTGTGCAGGGGTGATAGACATGACGTCCTTTCCTTTCCACCTGTGTGCAGGGGTGATAGACATGACGTCCTTTCCACCTGTGTGCAGGGGTGATAGACATGACGTCCTTTCCTTTCCACCTGTGTGCAGGGGTGATAGACATGACGTCCTTTCCTGTCCACCTGTGTGCAGGGGTGATAGACATGACGTCCTTTCCACCTGTGTGCAGGGGTGATAGACATGACGTCCTTTCCACCTGTGTGCAGGGGTGATAGACATGACGTCCTTTCCTTTCCACCTGTGTGCAGGGGTGATAGACATGACGTCCTTTCCACCTGTGTACAGGTGTGATAGACATGACGTCCTTTCCTTTCCACCTGTGTGCAGGGGTGATAGACATGAACGGCAGCAGCAGCCAGGGCGGGGGCGGCAGCGGACATCATGAAGAAGACAGCTCTGTGGACATCTCCCTGGCCTACGCCATCTGCCACCTGATGGTGTTGTGCTCCGCCTGCGTCAACCCCGTGGTCTACGGCTGGTTCAACGACAACTTCAAGTCAGAGTTCCTCAAGGTGCTCTGCTGTCCCTGCTGCAAACGACTGCGCGAGGCTGCCCGGAAGTTGCTGTGCTGCTGCGCGCGCAACACGCCGGGAGTTCCGGCCATCACTCTCACCAAGGCCAGCAACGGCAGCGGGGTGGTCCTGTCTGGGGCTGGGGGCGTGGCCGAAGAGGACCTGGGGGTCCGCGAGAAACTGACCAGCTGCCGAGCTGAGGAGGACCTCAGCACCAGTGTCAACTTCATCACGGTTGTTCAGCCCGTGTCGTAACAGGATGTGCGTTGATGTGTGTGTGTGTGTGTGTGTGTGTGTGTGTGTGTGTGTGTGTGTGTGTGTGTGTGTGTGTGTGTGTGTGTGTGTGTGTGTGTGTGTGTGTGTGTGTGTGTGTGTGTGTGGTGTGAAAGCGGGTGACGAATATTACATTCCACCTATGATAGTGTCGAAACGTCTGTATGTTTGTGGTGGAAATTGACCACTGTGTCTTTATTGGATCACTCGACGCGAATATCTGATCCAACCTCCGTACGATGGCAAAACGAACAAGACAATCTGACCAAAGCTATTTCGTTTACAGGATTATGAAGTATTCATTATCGGCTGAATGTGTGGAATGAGGTGCCGAAAACAAGAAACTTGCAAAAGGGAGAAACTAATGGACGTTTCGTGATCGTGTCCAAGAGGGCAACTAGCGTTCACTGATGAATGTTACCAGAAGGTAAACAAGCTAATAATGCTAGTTATAATGCGCATGCTTTGAAACGAATATCATACGTGCACTTCCTATTCCTTGGATGCAAAGAACTTACTGTTTATTAGCTTCATCAGTTCATTGATGCCATTATTTGTGTCCCTTTTGATCCAAACCGTAAATCACAAAGATAATCGATTGATCGCGTAGTGTGTGTCCTTGTGCTTGTGTATATTGGCAAAAATAAATGTTTTGATTTGTTCGAGTGTCCCGCAGCACAAACCGTGACAGCATGGCGTTCATAGTGTTATATATTGATGTCACCATTGCTATCTCTCATGCTTTAAACCCGAAAATTGTTGTGGAATTAAATGTTTTGATAAATATATTTGCCTCCCTTTTCTTCTGTGTACATTTTTCAGTTATTATTTTTTACGTTGCGTATGTGTCCTACAACACAACCTAGGACAATAACACTTAATTGTATTGCAATATTTGTGCATCTAATGTATCTATCATTTTGTCTTTAAACCATAGCTCACCGCAGACATAATCATATTGGTCTGATAATTAGACTTGCTTGACGTTTTCAAATTCCAGGACTAAAACAATGGATCCAATGATCGTTCCCTACTGAGCAAGCTTCTTATACCCATGCTGTATAACAGTATTAACACTGATCCGACATTTTCATGACAATGTACATAACAAAAAATGATTTTTATACAATGGGAAAAAACCTCTTACTGCACTACTCTATTGGCTGTTATATTTGTTATAACCCACATTTTTTTTTTTTTTTTTTTCGGGATCAGAATTTTGGCGCTGCTAACCTACTTCCCATAGGAAGGAGCAGCATTTGGGAATCGTTGTTATTTCCCTAGAAACAAATTAATGGACATTCATTTTGCATGCATTAGTTTTCATGTTCGCTCTCTCACACACATATTCTCTCTCGAGCTCTCAGCTTGTAGGCTGAAGCTTTCTTCTTGTCTGTTTTCTCCCGCTTAGGCCTCTTGTGTCGTCGTGTAGGCCTAGGCTTCTAAGCTGTTTTTCTGGCACTGTAGGTGTGTGGCTCTTGTAGGCCTACAGAAACTCTTCCTTTAGGCCTAGCGATGGTTTGATTTGGCTGCTTAGTGGTAGGCTAGCCCAGGGGCGCGTTCAGTCGAACGGGGTCGAGATCTCTGCTTCTGATCGTGGTAGTAGAGACTGGCACTGTCTTGTGGGGTGGTGTCTGCTTGGGCGCTAGCGCTGCACAGCTGTAGTGTTGACTTGGTAGTAGCAGAGACACTCTCTGGTAGGCCTAGTAGCTGGTAGTAGGCTGCCTGCTGCCAGACGTTGGGGTTCAGGATTAGTAGCGTTTAGCATTCTCTCTCTTGCCATGCACATTTCAAAATTGCATTTATATCAATGTTTTGATTCCCTTTTCATCATTTCCCGATTTGTAACTTTTTCTTCTTTTTTTCTTCTTCTTTTGTTCTTCAATTTTTGTTTTGCCTTTCAATGGCAGACACATGCAATAATACATTTTCATGCTTTAGGTGTAGTACAAACGTATTTCTACCGTAATTCCAAATCGTCATAATCGTTATCCTCAACATATCTCTCTCTCTCTCTCTCTCTCTCTCTCTCTCTCTCTCTCTCTCTCTCTCTCTCTCTCTCTCTCTCTCTCTCTCTCTCTCTCTCTCTCTCTCTCCTCTCTCTCCCTCTCCCTGTGCCCCATTCCCCCTCTCTCTTCCACCCACTCCCTTTCTCTCGCTCGCATTCTTTACCCCCCCCCCCCTCTCTCTCCCAATATTTTATGACCGTGACGGGGTCGTATTGAAGTTTCTGAGAGAAAGTTCCCTTTCAAATATGATCGACATTGGGAGCCTGTCGCCGTACCTGTATTTACTGATACACATTTTTGCGATGGCTATGATATGATTAATTAAATCTCTGTCTTGTCTTGGTGCACTATTATTGTGGTAGCCTAAGAGCACTGTGGGTTCTGTTAGGGTTACTCGTTTTCCTGTCCTACTATTTATTTCTCTTTCTACCAAGTCCCAAATAGGTTTAACTGTTGGGCACGTGAAGAAAAAGTGTTCTATAAAGTCTATTTCGTTTGTTTGGCAGACGCTGCATCTGTTGGAGTTAGCCAAACCCATTTTCTTCAGCAAAATATTAATAGGGTAAATATTGTGTAAAATCTTCCAGTGTAGTACTTTGAGTCTTGTTTCTTTTGTGCTGTTGGTTACCGCTTCCCAGTGTTTGTCTGATATTTCTATGTTTAGCTTGCGTTTCCAGAAGTTTACTGAGCATGGTTGGCATTCTGGTGTTAATAGTTTTCTAAAGTCTTTACATTTGAGTGTTGTAATGTTTTTGCCATCGAGTATTATATTTTTGGGGAGCAACTCTTCGTTGTCAACTAGGTGAAGTTTGTTATTAGCTTGGGCTTGAAGAAGAACACTTCGGACGGCGTTGTATTCTAGGATTCGGTGTGGTGCTGCTCCTATTTTTGTCTCTACTTGCTGAAATGTTAATATTTCTCCTCTGTTATTCATAATATCGCTGATTGTGTAGATGCCTTTGTCTGTCCAATCTTTCATATAAAGGCTTTTATTTCTGTATTGAAGGTTCCTATTGTTCCATATTATAGAGTTTAGGTATACATTCTCGTTGTCTGCTTTTGTTTCTTTCATCAAGACTATCCAAGTTTGCAAAACTCGGTTCCAGAAAGGGCTCTCTTTGTTTAAGGACCTGTCAATATCGTTTATGGTGGTAGGAGTATTGAAGATGTCAAAGTTACGACTTATTTTAGCGAAGATGTGTGACGGATAGGCCTTCCATTTACCTTGGTTGTTGTTGTCAATTAATTTAGGTACCCAAGATAATAGGAGAGCGTCCTGCAGAGTTTTGATATCTATCATGCCAAGACCTCCTTTGGCGCTCTGTTGATGTAGAACTTTGCGTTTAACCTTTTCGAAAGCTTTTCTATTATTATATTTCTTTTTCCAGAGAAAAGCATACAGTTCTCTATTTATTTTAGTTAAAATGTCGACTGGGATTCCTACTGATTGCATAATGTATATAAATTGGGAGAGAAGAAATGTTTTTGTTATTATAATTTTACCATAAATGCTTAAATTTCGTCTTGACCATTTTCTCATAATTCTTCTAACGTTCTCTACCTTTTTTGACCAGTTATCTTCAATGTTTTGCGCGCTTGTGTCACTTTGGAAGTAGATTCCTAAAACTTTTATTTTCTTGACCCATTTTAGTTCGTAGTAGGTATCATTGTTGTTTTTATTTCTGCCTAGCCACATAACCTCTGTTTTTTGTTCATTCATTTTCAGCCCTGAAACCTCTGCGAAGCTTGTGAATATTTGGATGACTGCATGAAGGTCATGCTTATCTTTCAAATAAAGAGTAGTGTCGTCAGCAAACTGTTTTATTTTAATTATACGGTGATTGTCCTCGTTTCTGTCATTAATTGATATCCCTTTTATAAGATCACTTCCTCTGATCTTAATTGCTAAGAGTTCAACACCCAGAATGAACAAAAGGGGCGACAGTGGGCAACCTTGACGGATACCTCTTTCTATTTTAATACGTTCTGATATCCACCCATAGTGATTGATTGAACTCTCTGTGTCTGCTAATATTGTTTCTATCCATTGTGTGAAGACTGGGCCAAATGCATATTGTGCCAGGCTGTCTTGAATAAATTCCTTGGAAATTGTATCAAAGGCTTTTGTGAAGTCTATTGCAAGTAGAATCCCTGGCAAGTTGTTGTTATTTAGGTAATGTGTGACGTCATCAGTGGTCCTGAGAATTGTTGATATATTACGTCCTTTTACAAAGCCGCATTGGTCATCCGCTATAAGCTTATTCAGTACTGTATTCAGTTTTATGGCTATAGTTTTGGCTAGTATTTTGTAGTCCGTGTTGAGGAGAGTAATTGGGCGCCAATTTGACAGTTGTTCCCTTGGCAGGTTTTTCCCTTTATGTAAAAGCGTTATTATTCCTTTTCGTTGGGTTTGTGAAGTGAATTTTTTCTCAAAGGAAAGCAGATACGAATTTAGTAGCATTCCTTTGATTTTTACCCAGAAAAACTTATAAAATTCTGTGGTTAAGCCATCACAGCCAGGGGCTGAGCCATTTTTCATTTCTTTAAGAGCTTCCCCGACCTCTGTTTCGTTGATCTGTGTGTCGCATCCCAATCTTTCCAGGTCATCTAACATTGGGACATCCTGATTTGGGCCTAGGAAGTCATTAATGTAATTGTCATTTCTTTCATTTTCGTTGGCCCCTTTCTTGTATAAATTTGAATAAAATTTTACCTGCTCCTTCAAGACACTTTTCTGGTCTGATATTATGTTGCCTTCATTAGTCTCCAATCTTGTTATCGTGTTTAAAGTCGCATTGCTTTTTTCTAGGTTAAGAAAGTAAGCTGTGTTTTTTTCGCCTTCTTCAATGAATTTAGTCCTTGATCGGATTTGCGCCCCTTGTGCACAGGAGAGAGCATGTAGCTCAAGTTCAGTTTTTATTTTTAACATTTCAGTTTGTAAACCAAGGTCTGCCGGCTGGTCTGCAAGTTTATTTTCAATAGTGGTTAGTTTGTGCTGTAATTGTTTCTTATGTTGTTTGTTTTTACGTTGTTTATTCTGAGAGAACAGCATTGACATTTCCTTGATTTTCACTTTGCAAAGTTCCCATTTATCGTGAGCGTTTAGGTGATTGTGATCTGCATCATATGCCTCTAGAGCCTCGTTTATGTAGTCCACATAAGCTCTATCGTTGAGTAGGCTGTTATTAAATTTCCAGTATGAAGGTCCTTTTTTATAGTTATGAAATGTCAGTGTTGAGGCGACGGCCCGATGGTCAGAAAGAGGGAATGATATTATTTCACTGTCCTGTATGTAGGGTAGTATGCTACTTGAGGTGAAAATATAGTCCAGTCTTCGGGCAATAAACGGGTGATTTCGGCTCCAGGTGTGCTGCTTTTCTTCTGGGTGCAGTATTCGCCAACAATCGTGTATGTCAAGGAGTGAAACTAGCTGGTTCAGTGCATCAGTTTCTCTGTTGTTGTGGTTTCCACCTGATATAATATCATTCTTGTTGTTCGTTACAGCATTGAAATCTCCCATTATTACTAAGGGCGTGTCTTCTCTGTTGT
>CM065683.1:71803923-71813923 GCA_017654935.2 Phymorhynchus buccinoides
TCGTGTCCGTCTTCTATCTTTGCGCCTGCCAACCTTTCTCTTCTTCTTCTTGTTCTCAAGGAAATCTTTGGTCACAGAGATTTAGCTCTGTGAAATTCGGGCTGTTCTCACCCGGAGAGTGCGCCACCGCAAGTGTAGCGCCTATCCATTTATTATTTATTTATTTATTTTATTTATTTTGTTTTGGGGGAGAGAGAGAACTCGAACTCGAAATGTTTAATGAGGATAACTGAATAAGTAAAAATACTTCTTTTTATCAGGTCCTCTAAAAATAAAAAATGAGCAAAAATACAAATAAACAAACATGTAGATCAATCAATCAATCATCAATAATCAACTACAACGCCAAAAAAAGGTTCACGCGTGAATTACAGTAACAAAACTCCAAGACAAGAGATCGTGTAACATGAAACAACACACACACACACACACACACACACACACACACACACACACACACACACACACACACACACACACACACGCACACACACACACGCACACACACAAATCTAACGTAACCATGACATGATATGCAAATAAAGCATTAAATGTTAAACGGATAAGAAAAAAAAAATACACATCAACAGCATGCATTATCCTTAAACACTCAAATCCCCACCTAAGCATTACATAAGAGAGAGAGAGAGAGAGAGAGAGAGAGAGAGAGAGAGAGAGAGAGAGAGAGAGAGAGAGAGAGAGAGAGAGAGAGAGAGAGAGAGAGAGAGAGAGCGAGAGAGAGAGAGAGAGAGAGAGCGAGAGAGAGAGAGAGAGAGAGAGAGAGAGAGAGAGAGAGAGAGAGAGAGAGAGAGAGAGAGAGAGAGAGAGAGAGAGAGAGAGAGAGAGAGAGATGTTCGCATACACATAAGCCTAGTTACTGATTTTCTTGCTCCAGCATCATTCTCCTAGAAGCCATTTCAATACACAAGACGAGAAATACAAATCTACGCTCTGACATATTCCCGCCAAAGCAGAGGTAGGCCTAATCCCATCTGAAGCCTCTCCCTGCCATAAACGTACCCCCAGAGACCTAATCACACACGGCAGAATCAATCCATGGAAAAAAGAACACCCGCCCACAAGGGACTTGTCCCCAACTTATTGCGGACAAAAAGGAAACGACGTTACGAGCCTCGCTCAGACATTCTGTGGGAATTGGTGATTGGGTTAAAGATGTAGATCAACTGCGAGTAATGCGATTTGCGGCCAGGGACCTTGAGAAATGTCGTTATGCGATCACTCACCAAGCTCTTCTCCCTGTGATTCATTCCCTCTTAGTTTCTGCCTTTCTGGTCCTTTTCGCGTGGTTTCGCAAAAGAAAGTGTTCTTTTAGGTTTAAATATCGATTTCTTCTGTCTTCTGTTGTGTCCGTTAAATAATGTATTAGCGTGGGTTACAGAAATGAATTTGTTTGCTGGCATTTCTGTTACGCAAAATAATGAGCTTCTCTTTGCCTGTTATTCCAGACAGCACACTGATAACTATGACAGGCGTCATTTTAGATCGCAAATGGCGACGGATCAGAAAGCAGGGCATGTATTCACAATGAGATAGTATGAGACTTG
The DNA here is from genome assembly GCA_017654935.2 of Phymorhynchus buccinoides. Lineage (NCBI taxonomy): Eukaryota > Metazoa > Mollusca > Gastropoda > Neogastropoda > Raphitomidae > Phymorhynchus > Phymorhynchus buccinoides. The sequence goes on from CM065683.1 coordinate 71,805,489, forward strand.
TCAATATCATCATGATATTTTAGAAGGTCCTTCTAAAACGAAGTAGGATTTAATAGGACTTTAGAAGGACTTTTGTTAGCATGATGATAAGTCTCATGCTATCTCGATGTGAATACAGGTTTACAATGGAAAGGCAGTGATAACATGAAACACCGTGATACATTAACAACACTTGAAGTGAGCGCTGGATTGTCTCCTGAAATTCAAAGTCATAATGTTGAGTAGGGTGTATCGAAAAAGATCCCGAAAAGAATGTTTAACTGACACCTATGCCTCTCAGTGACAGCAGCTCTTCCCTTTACATCTAGCACAGCCTCTCGTTATAGTGCTTCCGACACATGTAGTCCTTAAACACAGGAACAGAGTAGAATGTTTAACTGACACCTATGCCTGTCAGTGACAGCGGCTCTTCCCTCTACATCTAGCACAGCCTCTCGTTATAGTGCTTCCGACACATGTAGTCCTTAAACACAGGAACAGAGTAGAATGTTTAACTGACACCTATGCCTGTCAGTGACAGCAGCTCTTCCCTCTACATCTAGCACAGCCTCTCGTTATAGTGCTTCCGACACATGTAGTCCTTAAACACAGGAACAGAGTAGAATGTTTAACTGACACCTATGCCTGTCAGTGACAGCGGCTCTTCCCTCTACATCTAGCACAGCCTCTCGTTATAGTGCTTCCGACACATGTAGTCCTTAAACACAGGAACAGAGTAGAATGTTTAACTGACACCTATGCCTGTCAGTGACAGCGGCTCTTCCCTCTACATCTAGCACAGCCTCTCGTTATAGTGCTTCTGACAAATGTAGTCCTTAAACACAGGAACAGAGTAGAATGTTTAACTCACACCTATGCCTGTCAGTGACAGCGGCTCTTCCCTCTACATCTAGCACAGCCTCTCGTTATAGTGCTTCCGACACATGTAGTCCTTAAACACAGGAACAGAGTTGACACGACGCAACACATTGTATGCATTTAAACATCTTGTGTCTGTTTTCTATATCTTGTTATGCATCAGTTGGTATGGCCGTTGCCTTTATATGTGCTTGCTATTAGTTAAAATGTAAAGAAGACTCATTTTCTTTCATCAATACATCCAACACAAAAAAAGCAATTACGAACAATTAAAAACCAACAACTACAAAAAATAATTAAATCATCGCTCCCTTCTCTGTCCAGGTTGGTTAGTTTATTGCACACAAAAAAAAAAGAAGAAAAAAAGGAGAAGAAAAATCAGTCTTCTTTACACAAACACATGAGAATATTACGTTTCAGAAGAACCTCATTGCTGGTTATGTGTGACAGCCGTAAGCCGTCTGTGACATTCTGATCGCAGGGCGAGTGGTCCCTCAAATGAGGATGGCTATGCCCCGTGGCCTGGATGATGATTGGGGGTCTGTTCCATGACAATTGGTTCCTGTCAGGTCCTCGTGCCCATTTTGCATTCGCCTCTGAATGCCTGTCTTTCTATTGCTGCTGTGTACCATTCTCTCCCCCGCAACACCCCCCCCCCCCCTAATCACTCACTTCTGCATCTCTCTCGCTTCCATTTCATCCTCATCTATCTCTGTTACTTCTCTCCATGCCCCTTTTCCTCTTCCTCCTTCTCTGATGACTGCTTCTATCAATGTTATAACTAAAGAAATAAAACGTATTCACATACTGAGAGAGAGAATAGGAATGTTTTATTGAGGGTCAAAAGGATAAGCTACAATAGCTTCTTTGCATCTTGCCCTCTCACTCACACCATGCATCAAGCAAAAGAAAATTTGACATAAAAGCAATCAAGTCAAGAGCGAGAGAGAGAGAGAGTGAGAGAGAGAGAATGAGAAAGAGAGAGAGAGAGAGAGAGAGAGAGAGAGAGTGAGAGAGAGAGAGAGAGAGAGAGAGCGAGAGAGAGAGAGAGAGAGAGAGAGAGAGAGAGAGAGAGAGAGAGAGAGAGAGAGAGAGAGAGAGAGAGAGAGAGAGAGAGAGAGAGAGAGAGATCACTCCCCAACGATGTACTACTCGTAATGCTACTCGTGAATTTCACTTCAAATGACTAAAAAAGAACAACAACAAAACCCAACTGACGTCACTGGAACATACAACAAACAAACAACTGCACGACAAGGTTAAAGTGACGTTATTTTATTCACAAGAGACAAAACAAAACTACTGGATATTTCGGCGAATATACGCCTTTATCAACATAGACAAACAAGAAAACTGCAAACAGCAAAAATAGCGAAAGGAGCAAAAAGCAGGCAACAAAAGGAACAAAAAATCAACAAGATCAAAAAACAATGCTTCCCCTTTACAGTCCAATGCGTAAATAACTAAACCAAGTAAAGATTTATATTGGGGAAAAAATTCAGAAATTGTAAATCGTAAATGTATTCCTCCTGACTTAACAATTAATAATTTAGCAAGTGATTAAAGTTGTGCCTTCAGAAAATTGTTGTCATGCTTAAACCCGCAACCGGAGTATATAAAAGGCGAGTTGCGCAGGCGCACTTAATTCCTGATCGCTTCTCGGCATTTTGGCTAAGACAGTGATTCAGGAACATACATTTTTGTTTATACCCTGGTTGGTTTGTTCAGCCCGTCGTACATGGCGAAAGCCGATACGCGACGTTAAGCTGAACTTCCATCCAGGCGCGCTCAGCATCGATGACATTATCACAATTTGTTTTATGTGAATGTCAGATTGTGGCGGTACCATAGCCGATGAGGTTTAACCGAGGCGTGGTTACCGCTACACCTATCTGTATTGCTAAAAAATCGGGACTTTACTGGTGTTGCACTACCTCCGGGCATTGCCTCCAGTATTGTTCCCACCATCTTTGTATCTACAAATGTCCCATATTTGTCTGTTCCAGACCGAGAGGACGTAAAGCACCATTTTTCTTCTTGTTCTTCTGCGCGCTGAGCATTTGAAGCACTGCAGGCCACAAAAGCGGGTTCCCCCTCTTTTCCCCCTATGGCGTGGGGGAGAAGGCCTCGCGCGCCGCATCAGGTGTGTCGGAGTATCGTTACCCGATCCTAGGGATCGGTAGATAGGCCTTTAAGGGTGTACAAACAGCATGAGTGTGGCAAAAAACAACAGGATCTTGGACAAAATATATATACATGCAGGGACCACCCAGACTTCTTGTACATTGGCTCGACGGTCAACCTGCGCTACCGCTGGGTCAACCACAAGTCGGATTGCAAGCTGGGTAAAGGCCACAAGTGTCACGTGGCCCAGCGCTTCAAAGACAAGCAGCACCCTGTGGACCCTCAATTCAACTGCCTCCGGATATTCGCCATAGAGGCTGTGCAAAGAAAAGAAAACTTGGGAAAGAGAGAGACATGGTGGCAAGTGAATGTGGGCACCATTTTTATCGGCCTCAATGTGAGATCGGACCTGAGTGCTCTGGTCAGAAACAAGAAACGAGTCCAGTACTGAGGGTCCTGTGGAACAAACGCTTCCAGGGAGACAGCAGCATCAACCCCCGCCCCCTCCCTCCCTTTCTTTTACCACTTTCCATCTCTCCCTCTCGTCTGTCTCTTCCTTCCCCCTCTCTCTCTTCCCCATCCCTGTGAATGTGTTTGTGTTTTGCGCGCGCGCGCGCGCGCGCGCGCGCGCGCGTGTGTGTGTGTGCGTGTGTGTGTGTGTGCGTGCGTGTGTGTGTGTGTATGCGTGCGTGCGTGTGTGTATGGTGTGTGTGGGGGTGAGAGAGTGTGAGTACTGCTCCTTCCCTCCCCCACCCAACCTCCCCCCTCCGTTATTTCCCTTCAACTTTAGGAGTTGGCTCAGTGAGGTGCTCTTCACATTTTTTTTTAGAATCCTATGAACTTTTAGTAATCAGTCTTAACTTTTTGTTAGCCTTCAGTGGACATAGACAGACACAGGCCCCTTCTTGGCCTCTAGTAGGTATGTTGATTGTTGTTGTGTGTGTGTGTGTGTGTGTGTGTGTGTGTGTGTGTGTGTGTGTGTGTGTGTGTGTGTGTGTGCGCGCGCGCGCGCGCGCGCGTATTTGTGTGCGCGCATTTTTAATGAGCATTTTTAATATGTCTTGTTGGTCGATTTTAAGTATAGTCCTTTTGTGGTTTTTCAGTCACCGAAAAAGCCCGCCAGGGCGAAACGTTGGACATTTTAGAAAATAAAGTGGAGAAATCCTCGAGTTTGTTCGTCGTTCTTTTTCCTGATATATATATATATATATATATATATATATATATATATATATATACACACTACTCACAAAAAGTTAAGGATCACTATGAGAAAACAGGTGCGCAATAAACTCCGTTCGCTCCTGTTATTTATTTCTCAGTCAAGCCAAATTGTTATGAATTCTTGTTCAGCTGTAAGTGGGCGATGTTGTGTTAGTGGAAACATTGCACGTGATTCTCTATTACTGAGCTTGGCAGCAAAAGAAAAAGCGGAAACTTGCGAAAAAGGACCTTGTTTTGGATCGTTCTGCATGAACACATTGCACAAGCCAGATGGAAAAACCATTATGCACGTGCAAGCACTACTGTTTATGTGTGAGATGCTGTCTCTTGCTTGGCTTTATAAGAAGACATACCACCAGTATTAGGCCTGATTTGACAATGCCTCCACGACGAAAATTGAGCGAGTTGGATAGGGGACGAGCTGTTGCATGGTTCCAAGATGGTGTTCCCAAGCGAGAAGTGGCCAGGCGACTTCAGGTGTCCATCTCGGTCATTGTCAGACTGATTCAACGCTTCACAGCCACTGGGAGGGTCCATGAAAGACGCAGATCTGGTCGACCGAAGAAGACAACTCCACGTGAAGATCGTCTCATTGAACGACAAGCCCTGCAGACAAGAACAGCCTCTTCCAGCATCATTCGAAGGCAGCTGAGGGTGGCTACTAACATCAACATCAGCCAGCAGACCATACGGAACCGCCTTCATGGGTTTAACCTCCGTTCTCGTCGCCCAGCTGTACGGCCACGCTTAACTCCAGCCCATAGGGCAGCACGCCGCGCCTTCTGCAGACGTCACGTGAGGTGGACACGTCAGCAATGGTCCCAGGTCCTGTTCAGTGATGAATCACGCTTCACCCTGAACCACAACGACGGCCGACTGAGGGTCTGGAGGCGCCCAGGGGAACGCTTTATTGACGCCACTGTCCAAGAAAAGGTGGCCTTTGGTGGAGGTTCTGTAATGGTCTGGGGGGCCTTCAGCCTTCACCACAGAACACCCTTGTATCATGTACAGGGTAACCTGACTGGCCTCCGATACCGGGATGAGATCCTTCGACCGCTGGCTGTGCCTACACTGCAGCAGATGGGACCGCCGGCTGTCTACCAGGATGACAACGCTCGCCCCCACAGGGCAAGGGTGGTCAACGACTTCCTGCAGCAGTCTGGAGTCAACAGAATGGAGTGGCCAGCATGCAGTCCCGATCTCAACCCGATTGAGAACCTCTGGGATGAGCTGGATCGCAAAGTGAGGAGCAACCCCCCCCCTCCCAGGGATGCCCAGCACCTCTACCAGATGCTGCAGGCTGAGTGGCAGGCGCTTCCACAGAGGATCTTCACCACCCTGGTCAACTCCATGAGGACTCGCTGCGTCGAGTGCCAGAACAGCCATGGCGGATACACGCATTACTGAACTTTTGGGAGCATCAGAATGCCCTGTCTTGTGATTTCAATGACTTTGGGAAATCAAATTTCGATACGTACCCACTTTGATCAAATGTACAGACCAAACGATTGCTCGAAATTGAAGGCAATTGTGTATCGTTATCACTAAAGCATTGAATTAAATGTTGGCCAAAATTCAACGCATTGGCTTTCTTATTTGGAAAGTTATGAATTAGTTTGCAAGTGATCCTTAACTTTTTGTGGATAGCTTATATATATTGCAGCAGACAACGAAACAACGTCAACGGTCAATCTCGTCATGATTATCAAGGACAATAGTATATATATATATATATATATATTCATTAGAATTACAAAAGTCTGGTTGCCCTAAAAAAAAAAAAGTGCTCAACAGAAATGGAGCATGATAAATAGAACAAATCGATGGCTTAGAGTCAAAACGGACTATCTTTAGATAGTCCATTGACTTATCATTGAAGTTATTGCAAAAACTAAGAGCTTGTATTAAAAATGTATGCACATATTATAAAATGGGGATTGTGCTTTCTATATTTCTGCAGTCCTTTTTTGATACAAGTTATTAGTTTTCACAAGAAGTTTAGTAACCCGTCAGTGGACTATCTAAAGATAGTCCGTTTTGACTCCAAGCCATCGAAATAAAGTCAAACAACTACAACGCCCTTGAAACAGCGTTGTAGTTGTTTGACTTTATTTGTTCTATTTAAAGTCAAACAACTACAACGCCCTTGAAACAGCGTTGTAGTTGTTTGACTTTATTTGTTCTATTTATATATATATATATATATATAAATTGAAGAAGAAAAAAACAACCACACCATTAAACTTTCCTCTTATATAAGCTATCCACAAAAAGTTAAGGATCACTTGCAAACTAATTCATAACTTTCCAAATAAGAAAGCCAATGCGTTGAATTTTGGCCAACATTTAATTCAATGCTTTAGTGATAACGATGCACAATTGCCTTCAATTTCGAGCAATCGTTTGGTCTGTACATTTGATCAAAGTGGGTACGTATCGAAATTTGATTTCCCAAAGTCATTGAAATCACAAGACAGGGCATTCTGATGCTCCCAAAAGTTCAGTAATGCGTGTATCCGCCATGGCTGTTCTGGCACTCGACGCAGCGAGTCCTCATGGAGTTGACCAGGGTGGTGAAGATCCTCTGTGGAAGCGCCTGCCACTCAGCCTGCAGCATCTGGTAGAGGTGCTGGGCATCCCTGGGAGGGGGGGGGTTGCTCCTCACTTTGCGATCCAGCTCATCCCAGAGGTTCTCAATCGGGTTGAGATCGGGACTGCATGCTGGCCACTCCATTCTGTTGACTCCAGACTGCTGCAGGAAGTCGTTGACCACCCTTGCCCTGTGGGGGCGAGCGTTGTCATCCTGGTAGACAGCCGGCGGTCCCATCTGCTGCAGTGTAGGCACAGCCAGCGGTCGAAGGATCTCATCCCGGTATCGGAGGCCAGTCAGGTTACCCTGTACATGATACAAGGGTGTTCTGTGGTGAAGGCTGAAGGCCCCCCAGACCATTACAGAACCTCCACCAAAGGCCACCTTTTCTTGGACAGTGGCGTCAATAAAGCGTTCCCCTGGGCGCCTCCAGACCCTCAGTCGGCCGTCGTTGTGGTTCAGGGTGAAGCGTGATTCATCACTGAACAGGACCTGGGACCATTGCTGACGTGTCCACCTCACGTGACGTCTGCAGAAGGCGCGGCGTGCTGCCCTATGGGCTGGAGTTAAGCGTGGCCGTACAGCTGGGCGACGAGAACGGAGGTTAAACCCATGAAGGCGGTTCCGTATGGTCTGCTGGCTGATGTTGATGTTAGTAGCCACCCTCAGCTGCCTTCGAATGATGCTGGAAGAGGCTGTTCTTGTCTGCAGGGCTTGTCGTTCAATGAGACGATCTTCACGTGGAGTTGTCTTCTTCGGTCGACCAGATCTGCGTCTTTCATGGACCCTCCCAGTGGCTGTGAAGCGTTGAATCAGTCTGACAATGACCGAGATGGACACCTGAAGTCGCCTGGCCACTTCTCGCTTGGGAACACCATCTTGGAACCATGCAACAGCTCGTCCCCTATCCAACTCGCTCAATTTTCGTCGTGGAGGCATTGTCAAATCAGGCCTAATACTGGTGGTATGTCTTCTTATAAAGCCAAGCAAGAGACAGCATCTCACACATAAACAGCAGTGCTTGCACGTGCATAATGGTTTTTCCATCTGGCTTGTGCAATGTGTTCATGCAGAACGATCCAAAACAAGGTCCTTTTTCGCAAGTTTCCGCTTTTTCTTTTGCTGCCAAGCTCAGTAATAGAGAATCACGTGCAATGTTTCCACTAACACAACATCGCCCACTTACAGCTGAACAAGAATTCATAACAATTTGGCTTGACTGAGAAATAAATAACAGGAGCGAACGGAGTTTATTGCGCACCTGTTTTCTCATAGTGATCCTTAACTTTTTGTGAGTAGTGTATATAGTTTGCTTTAATAAAACTTTTTGGGGGTCCAATATTTCAGTTTACAAACCTAAGAAAGAAACTCAATGACTTTAATTTTAACTTTACAGTTTGTTCTGTGTTCTGAAAAGAATAAAATAAAATAATGTGCTGATTTACTTTTTCTCCCAATAGACAATGCATATGCAAAGACAGCTTTCAGTAAGACTCTGCAGTCTGCATATCGGCCTGCAAAGAATGTCCACAGTGAACATTCAAACTGAGCTAGAAGACTTTCTACAGGAGAAAGGTTGTCCTCTTTGCACCAGATTGAAAGTCCACAATAAAAGCAAACCAGCACTTAATTCAAAAGA
>CM065683.1:71818923-71896423 GCA_017654935.2 Phymorhynchus buccinoides
ATCTTGCAAATGGCTGTTTAGGGGGAGAATCCTGTCATGTTTGCTCTCAAAGGCAAACGTAAGCCCTCTAGCTATGCTATATTATCATTCGTATTCTTCACTACTGGTGGTCAATTGCATGTCATTGCTATATAATCGAATATTCGGTTATTGGATTGTTATGGATGTATAGACCCACTATAGCATGTCTTCATTATATTTGGCAGCGTTTATTTCAATTTTGATATTGTTATTTTGTTGTTGATAATTATGTTTGGGTATTAGGTTTGCATTAGCCCCCCCCGCGGGCTTCCACCTATCATGGGGGTGGGGAGGTGGAGGGGGGGGGGGGGGGGGCTTACGGAGAGTAGCCCAGCAGCCTCCTAAAGTCCAACCACACATCCTCGTCGTAGGAGGCGGGCAACGGCTTAGGCTGGCTTATGTGGTTAGGGCCCTCCCGTGGGGATACCGGGGGGTCTTTCAGCGGAAATAGTTCTCCCTTCTTCTGGAAGTTCTATGCTAGTAACTTCCCTACTCTATCACTCTCTTTGACTCTGCCTTTTCTCTTCTTTTTGCTTTCTGGCGTCTGCTTCTTTCTGCCTTATTGGTCCATTCACCTGCATTTTTTTTCTATAAAACCCTTCCACGTTTTTCCTTTTTACAATTTATGACATGCCAGGTTTTTGTTTTTTATTGACACTGGCTTCCAGACGTGATACTTGCGCACTTGAGTGGGCACCTGTTGTCCATTCGGCAGTGCATATTCGCTTATATAGCCTTTTTAATGTATTTTAGCTTACTAGTATGTATTTGTTATCATTTTTTACTGTTTTTTTAAACCTGGATCCGATAAATAGAGTAGAGTGGCTCAACGTTTTCAGCACTGTGTGGACTTATGTGATATAGGGTGCAATGATGGAGGTGTCATGTTATGAATTGTACTGTATGTTTTGTTGTTTACAGGTTGTTGAACGTTGGTAAGATATATTGATGAGTGTTTTGTACTAAGTGGTCGAACTTTACGCGGTGACAGTCCTGAGATGACCATAGCTGTTGACGGGACTATAATGGAATAAATAAATAAATAAATAAATTGTATTAGGCATTAGGTACTTTATAGTCACAGAGGCGTCTCTGTGAAATTTGGGTTGCTCCCACCTGGAGAGCGCGTCGCAGCCAGAGGCACGCCACCCAATTTCTTTTTTTTTTGCATGCGATTTTTGTGTGAGTGAGAAGGAAGGAAGGGGTGTGTGTGTGTGTTACATTGTGACCGAATTACAACTTTTTCGTTGCCACTGGGACCTCGGTTTATCGTCTCATCCGAAAGACTCCACGTTCAGACAGCCTAGTGCAAAGTGATAGGAAAAATTCCCTGTACTCAGGTTCGAACTCGGGTTTACTTGACACAAGGCGAACGCGTTACCTCTGTGCCACTCGGTACACCTTCATATATTTGGCAGCGTTTACTTCAATTTTGTATTTATTTGTGATTTTTTGTGAGCAAGCATGTGTGTGTATGCGCGCGCGCGTGCGTGTGCGTGTGTGTGTGTGTGTGTGTGTGTGTGTGTGTGAGATTGCGGTGTTCACGGACCTTGTCAATTTTTTTCTACATATTTTTTATTGTTTTGCTTCTGTTGTTGTTTTTCATTTTCCTGTTGATTTTTTTGCTTGCATTTTCTATTTTCTGAAGGCAAGATGAAAAAAAGCTTTGTGAATATTATTTTCCATCAATAAAATAGATTCGTTCGTTCGTACGTTCTCTCTCTCTCTCTCTCTCTCTCTCTCTCTCTCTCTCTCTCTCTCTCTCTCTCTCTCTCTCTCTCTCTCTCTCTCTCTCTCTCTCTCTCTCTCTCTCTCTCTCTCTCTCTCTCTCTCTCTCTCTCTCTCTCTGTCCAGTTTGTTTCGTTGAAAATGTTCATTTAAAGTATTAGTTATGTATTGCATGCTTAGAACCAAGGACAGAATGGAAGACTAGGCCCAGCCTAAATTATTTTCCTTGCACAATAAAGTTTCTGAAGTCTCTCTCTCTCTCTCTCTCTCTCTCTCTCTCTCTCTCTCTCTCTCTCTCTCTCTCTCTCTCTCTCTCTCTCGTTGTCTCTCTCGTTGTTCATTGTTCATGTTCATTGCTCTCTCTCTCTCTCTCTCTCTCTCTCTCTCTCTCTCTCTCTCTCTCTCTCTCTCTCTCTCTCTCTCTCTCTCTCTCTCTCTCTCTCTCTCTCTCGTTGTTCATTGTTCATGTTCATTGCTCTCTCTCTCTCTCTCTCTCTCTCTCTCTCTCTCTCTCTCTCTCTCTCTCTCTCTCAGCTCTTTTTATTTTTATTGTGCTGTCCCGTTAAGCGGATAAATGTGACTGTAATGGGGCGAACAGTTCTGTTTCTTCATGTGCCTACGTTTGGTGCATTGCGCAACACTCTGGAAATAATGCTTCCGTTTTATCTACGGCAAAAAAACACTTTAAGAAATGTGGAACAAAAAACATTTTCAAAATTTAAAACGAAAAGTTTTACATGAGTAAATCTTCACCCAAATGTAGGGCATTTTGGACTTGAGGATCTTTTATTGCCACCCTGCTGTTTTGTTGCTGGTTTCTTTATTTTTATTGTCACCGTTTCAACCCAAGCGCTTTTGAAATACAAACGTTTTTATATCCTTTCATTTTATAGTTTGTTTCATTGAAAATGAGAAGTTTGGGTATGTAGCTTTAATAAAATAGCTGGCTCTCTAAATTATAACTGTGGAATAGTCATATGAGAGAAACAATGTTAGTGTATTAAATCATCCCAAAAGACACTCAGAGTTGCTCCCCTTGACTAATGTAGGCAGCCATATTGAAAGTACATTGAAAACTAAAAGTATAGACAATAAGCAATGCCATTATTGAGCAGTAACATGAGACAAGCGCAATCAATTAGTTTCTTGTAAAACATTTGGACATTCCTCTAGCCAACGCATATCGTTATTACCAACAGCTTGAAGGCAGATGAAAGTACTGACGTGATGCAAGGCACTGGGTGAGCCGAAATTAGACACAAGTTGCGCGCGCGCGCGCACGCACGCACACACGCACACGCGCACACACACACACACACACACACACACACACCCATACACTCATAGGGCCTATGCATTCTCGCACATGCTCTCTCTCTCTCTCTCTCTCTCTCTCTCTCTCTCTCTCTCTCTCTCTCTCTCTCTCTCTCTCTCTCTCTCTCTCTCTCTCTCTCTCTCTCTCTCTCCCCATCGGTCTGCAAATGAACAGAGATTTACTATCCTGCGAAAGAACCCCTTTCCATCCTCTGAATGGTTTTATCTTTGCTTCCTTTCTATTCTCCCCATAGGTTTCCCATAGGTTCCCCACAATGTCAATGGAGCTCCTGTAGGCTTTTGAGACATTGATGCCATTCATTTCTACGTATATAAACCCCCCCCCCCTCCCCCCTCATCCGTGTCCACCTCCTTCCATCCACCTTTTGTTTTCTTAACTCAGAGCATTTATCAATTGGAAAGCTTGTATTTCGAATCGTAAAAAACCCACCTTGGACACTTCTCTCTCAATAATGTGTTTTTAAGGGTAGACCTACCCTATGAAGGGTCACTAAAAAACATTTGTCATAAAAATAAATCTATTCCATAAAATCATCCCAAATTTAGCCTGAAAGTAAAACACAGCCTAAAAAACCATAGAGAAACTTATGAATGGTTGAAAATGATTTATGTCAGAACAAAATAAAAATGAAATAAAAAATACCCGGTGGTGTTACTAAAAATAACACATAACCTTTTCACTAAGATGTGTAAGAAAGAAGGTTTTTTTCGTTGCTTTGAGTTTTGGTGTACACATAAATGGATGCCCCATCTGGACCGTGTGGTGGGGAATGAGATATGTCGCAAATTTCATATTTTATGATTTAACACATAAATACGCAAAGATTATTACAATAAATACATGATAATTATGTCATGAAATATACAAAAATAAACAGCTATTTCCAAAATGGCTGACAAGATCCAGTTAATTATGTTGTACAACTGTGTGCAACATTTCAAGGAAATGTCTTTTAAAGTTTTTCAAATATCTTTTCAAAATGGCAAAAATGCTCAATTTTCGCAAACCTTTTGACACAAGAGATTTTTCCTTTTTTTCAAGGCGTAATGGCACACAATCCATGATACAAAGAACAAAATGTAAATTCTATATGAAATCATAATCAATTTAGCACAAATAATTCAATTTAACTTTTTAATAAAAGGTGATTTTTGCTCTTATAGGGTAGGTCTACCCCCCTATTGTGTGGGTGCTATGTCTTAGGAAAATAGCGTCTTCAAATTGTCAGAACCTTAATGTTTCCTCCTTCCATTACTATAGTTTTTTTCTCTCTTCAAATTGAATATAAACAAATAAAACTGTCCCGAGTGAAATAGTAGGATGTAGTGGTAATCCCATTATTCCCTTACCCTCCGTGTCCCTTCAATGTCAGTCTAGCAGGCATGTCCTCGGAAAAGAACCGATCAGCCCCCCATTTGCAGTCTTCTTTTTTCCAAAGGAGCCAAAATGGTCAACGTACTGACGGTGGGCCCTGAAGAGAAGAAGAAGAAGATGTTACTTTTCACAGATCAACATCGTGGTGTTGTATTGTAGCTGATTTGTTGTTGTTGTTTTACATGGAAGAGGTAGTACAAGACTGTGGCAGAAACACGATATAGAAAATAATATTGAGAGAAAGAGAGAAACACACGCACGTTGCACACACACACACACACACACACACACACTTGGTCGAGGCCAAGGAAAACAGCCAGGGTCCCACATCAGTCAGGCAGATGGTTTCACCCTCAGAGACCAGGTCCTCCCCCAGGACACCCTCGGTTCTTTGGAGCTCAGGACCCACGGTGGAACATGTACGATGTGCTGCAGAGATGGGGATGAACAGCAGCTGACACCGATGAGCTCATTTAACCCTTCCCGTATCCCGTGGGTGCAACTGCACCCATACGTTTACTTTTTGTCTCATATTTCCAAAACCATTCATACAATCTTGCTGACATTTTATGACTTTGTCAATGACAGATTTGAGCACGTACAGCCAAACAACCGCTCATTTTTGTTGGAAAATAAGAACATAAATAAACAACAAAGTGTTCGTTTAGCCCTCGCCGTACCTCCTGGGTGCTCACACATCCATACTCTCAATGAAGGATGTATGCGCGACGTGCCTCGTGAGTGCAAACACACCCATGCTTTTACAGAGCAAAACAGACATGATTTTATAAAATAATAAGTTTATCTGTACTAAAATTGCATCATTTGAGAGCCATAAGCGGATTATGGAGGGTTTCCTGTATGCAGAGAACCACCCCTCGAATGCCTAAAAGTTATATTCTCTCTCTCTCTCTCTTTGACACACATACACATACACGCACACGCACACATACACCGTATTGTGCTTCATCTATGACCATTGTTCTAAGATCATTCATTATCGTTTTTGAATCTTCTGGAAACCCCTTTGATCAACAACATAATCCGCCCCGAGAGTGTATGATACAAACGGAGCTGATTTAGATATCGTCAACAAAACGAGTAACAATGACTAGTCTTTGTCATACAGACACGCGGGCACACACAGAGAGAGAGAGAGAGAGAGAGAGAGAGATTGATTTAAATCGTGAAGCATGATTGGGGCAGGGTGGAGGGGTGTCTGTCTCCAAGGCATTAGCCATCCTCAGGCTGACAATTCCTCAAGGCCTCTGACAGATTGTTCTGCAACAAGAAACACAGTAAATGTGCATTAAATGGGCATTACAAAAAAGTTCGTTTTTGCTCTTTGAGGGCTTTATATACCTAGTTCTTTTTAAAGGTGGACCCTGACGGATGAGTTTTTGCAAGAAACACGTCGATATCACCAGAAAGACAGCCTTTTCAAGGATCGGAACACTCACTCTGGTTTCCTAGAAATTAAGCCGTCAAAACGGCGATTCCTCCTTGGCGGAGATGCCGGAGAGAGTAGCCATTTTGGATGGGGTGGGTGGAGGACACTCATTGTGGTTGAAGCGTTTTCTTTTTTTGTAGCGCAGTAAAAAAAAAAAAGGGGGGGGGAGCTATTTCTTTTGTTGTGAGCGAAACTCCTTTAGATAAACTGTATAAAAAAAAGTTTAAAAAAAAAAGCCTTGTATTGCGAAAATTTCGTGCAAACGATTTGGCGGCCATTAAAAAAGAGACGGCACTCGCCTTCTCTTTGGGTGAAAGAATTTGACTTCCAGCACCTCCGCCAAGGAGGAATCGCCGATTTGACGGTTTGATTTCTAGGAAACCAGAGCAAAGTGAGAGTTGCAATCTTTGTAAAGGGTGTTTTCCTGGTGATCTCGACGTGTTTCTTACAAAACCTCATCCGTCAGGGTGCCCCAATTAAAAGAAATAAACAAAAGAAAACATGGTGATTCTGGCAGATCTCACAAGAGAGAGAGAGAGAGAGAGAGAGAGAGAGAGAGAGAGAGAGAGAGAGAGAGAGAGAGAGAGAGAGAGAGAGAGAGAGAGAGAGAGAGAGAGAGAGAGAGAGAGAGAAAGAGTAAGCACACAATGGGCTTTTTTACATCTTGCCCTCAAACAAACATGCAATAAAATCAATATATTCAACACACAAATAATGAAGCATGCAAAAATAATCATCGAACAATTATCCATGAAGAAGAAAAAATAGATGCGACAACAAAACTGTCAGTCTCCCACCCCCTCCCCCTTCTCTCTCACACACAAAAGGAATGAAGGAGAGAGAGAGAGAGAGAGAGAGAGAGAGAGAGAGAGAGAGAGAGAGAGAGAGAGAGAGAGAGAGAGAGAGAGAGAGAGAGAGAGAGAGAGAGAGAGAGAAAACATGGTGATTCTGGCAGATCTCACGAGAGAGAGAGAGAGAGAGAGAGAGAGAGAGAGAGAGAGAGAGAGAGAGAGAGAGAGAGAGAGAGAGAGAGAGAGAGAGAGAGAGAGAGAGAGAGAGAGAGAGAGAGAGAGAGAGAGAGAGAATACGAATACGAATACGAATGTTTTTATTGAGGGTAAAACAGATAAGCTGGGTAGCTTTTTTACACTATTGCCCTCAAGCAAATAAACAACAATTAATGAAGAAAATGATTAACAGAAACGTAAAAACAACAACAAAACCGGCAACAATAGTGACAAAAATATACAAGTAATATAATACAACAAGGCAATAATGGCCACCCACCCACAAACCTAGATACACACATACATACATGCATACACATTCTTATATTATGTACATGTACATGTATATTAGTTCACATGAATCTTAAATGTTCTCTACACCTTGTAATATCATTTAAATGCATATATAAACATAATTAAACGTGTATTGTGAACATATGTATTGTAATTCGTAAGGTACAAAATAAGATAAACCAGACTTATAATTGGTCCATCAAGTATTCATTATATGCCTTTCTGAAAGATGACAAGCTCGGTTTCTGTTTTATGTGGTTAGGCATATCGTTCCACAATGTTGCTCCTGAGTGGACTAATGAGGACATGAATAGATGTGTTCTAGGTCTAGGGGTACGAATAATCGACTTCCCACGAATGTTATATACTGGGAACATTTTTTGCAGATAAATGGTGTTAATTTATTCATAATTTTAAACATAAACACAGCTTTGTTATGCTTACATTTGAGATGAAAAGGCAGAATATCTAATTTCTTATAGTCACATGAATCAAGGGAGGAGGATTTTAATAGAATAAGTTTAAGGGAACGTCTATAAATACTGTGAAGTGGTTTTAAACAATTTTCACTTGCTAAGTCCCAACATGTTGACACATAGTTCATGTCTGATTGAGTCCGGGAATGTTGGTCTAGAAAGTGCTTAATTCGATTCAATTGAAATGTTTTTTGTGATAGTTTCTTGGACAGAAGTGAAACATGCTTTGACCACGAGAGATTATTATCAATAGCAAGACCTAACAGCTTATAGAAATTTACTTCTTCCAATTCCTCATTTAATATATTTAACTTACATAAATTAGTCTTTATATTTTGGCGCTTTTGCCAAGTTGTAACCAATATAAATTTGGATTTCTGCGGATGAATGGCCATATGATTCAACTCCGTCCAAGAAACCAATTTATCAATATCTTGTTGTAAGGAAGCACATAAAACGTCATTATTTTTATTGTTATTGTGTATACTTGTGTCGTCTGCGAAAAGTTCGCAGGAAGACTTAACATGCAGCGGTAGGTCGTTAATATATATTGAAAACAATATTGGGCCTAAAACAGAGCCTTGAGGAATACCATATTTGATCGGAGACAGAGAGGACAACGATGAATCTTGAGTAACTGCCTGTCTTCTGTCGCTAAGGAAAGACGTTATTAGCTTTACATCCTTATTACTTAAGCCATACATAAAAGGTTTCTGGTGAGAAGTTTATGGTCTATAGTATCAAATGCTTTAGCAACATCGATACAAATTACGCCAGTAAACAAATCATTATTTATGTTAGAATGCCATTTCTCTGTGAGATTACTTAACATAGTATGACAAGAATGGTTTTGTCTAAAACCGTTTTGATTTGGGTGAAATAAATCATACTGACTAAAGTGGGATTGAATATTATTTTTAATGTATTTTTCTAGCGGCTTTGATAATATAGATAGAATGGAAATTGGGCGATAATTTGAGGGATCAGATGTATCCCCTGACTTTAAAATTGGAATAACTTTAGAGTTCTTTAATGCTTGTGGGAAAGTACATTTATCAATACAAAGGTTATAAATATATGTTAAGGATTCGGAAATAATTGGAGCAGCTATTTTTAAGAGTTTACTATCAATTCCATCTAATCCTCGGCAAGTCGACTGCTTTAATGTACTGAGTTCTGTGAAAACCTCATGAACACTCATACATGGGATGTTAAAGGAGTTGTTTATTTGCTTCGAGTCACAGAAGCATTTAAGTTTGTTTAAATCATTTAAATGTGTTTTATCAGTTACTATTGTCCTTCGGCAACAGTTGTAAAATGTTGATTTAGGTTTTCAGCGGGTATGTTAGAACCCTGATTAGAAGATGACACTATTTCCCCCGACAATTGGTTAATAGCCTTCCAAATGCTTTTTGAATTTTGTTTAGAGGAAATCAAGTCACTGAAATAAGAGAGAGAGAGAGAGAGAGAGAGAGAGAGAGAGAGAGAGAGAGAGAGAGAGAGAGAGAGAGAGAGAGAGAGAGAGAGAGAGAGAGAGAGAGAGAGAGAGAGAGAGATTTTTTATTGAGGGAAAATAGATAAGCTATAAAGCTTCTTTTCACTATGCCCTCACAAAAAAAGGGAAGCTAAAGAAAAATATTGTTTTAATATTATTAATCAAACAGAAAGAAAAATGAGAAAAGAAAAAGGAAAAATGTAATTATAAAGAGCATTCAAACACATAATGTAAATACAAAGCAAATGTGCAACATCTAGACATCATCATGGAAATCATATCACACTAAAACTGAATAGGCACGTAAGCACCAGCAAATACATTCATAAACACACTCTCATAGGTTATATAATTAGTCTACTAGAGAGAGAGTGAGAGGGAGAGAGAGAGAGAGAGAGAGAGAGAGAGAGAGAGAGAGAGAGAGAGAGAGAGAGAGAGGGAGGGGGGGGGGGGGGGTGGAGGTGGATGAGTTTATTATCGTATGGAATTTGGCTAAGCTGTATTGCAATAGCGAACACGAAAGAGGCATAACCCTCACAAGTATGGAACAAAAGGGGAACAAATAATTACAACAGATGAAGTAAGTAATCATGATAGCCGCTTTTGAATGATGCCAAGGTACTTTTCGTTTTTATGTGATCGGGAATTTCGTTCCAGAGTTTGCCACCTGAATATGTTAGAGATGTCATGTATAAATCAGTTCTTGGACGGGGGAGCTGTATTCTACTTTTGTTTCTTATGTTAGTCTCACATATCTTTTCACACAGATGTAGAGGAGCGAGTCCATTAACAATCTTGTAAACGAAAACGGCTTTATTAAATTGACATATCAAAGGAAAAGGAAGAATATTAAGTGTTTTGTAATCAAAAACTTGTAAAGAAGATGATTTTAGAAGTATAAGTTTAACAGAACGCCTGTAAATACTTTATAAAGGGTTAAGGCAGTTTTTACTTGCCAGATCCCAAGTTGTGGAAGCATAATCGAAATCAGGTTGTAAATAGGCGTGAAAAAATAGTTTTCTGGTATGTTGGTCGAGGAAATGTTTTATTCTATTGAATTGAAATAACTTTCTTGATAGTTTACGAATGAGGATAGTAATATGGGGAGACCATGAAAGAATGTTGTCAATTACAAGACCAAGCAGTTTATGTGAATCAACATCGTCTAAAACATTATCATGCTTTTTCATTTTGATCAAGTCAGGTTTGATATTCTGGCGTTTCTGTCTTGTAGTAATAATCATTAACTTAGATTTTTGAGGATGAAGAGCCATATGATTAGAGATCACTCCATGTTTCAGTCTAGTTTGTTAAGATCATTTTGTATATCAGTGAGCACGAAGTCAGTATTCTTATTTTTATTATGTAATGTTGCTGTCATCAGCAAACAGTTCGCTATCTGATGAGACATGTAAAGGAAGGTCATTTATATATATGGAGAACAGGATTGGCCCCAGGACTGAACCTTGGGGAACACCGTATTTTATCACCTTAAAAGAAGATGTTTTACAGTCCTGATAAACTGATTGCTGCCTGTTAGTTAGAAAAGATGAAATGAGATCCATAGACTCCTGCGATAAGCCATACAGTGACAGTTTTCTTAAAGGGATATTATGGTCGATTGTGTCGAATGCGTTGGCAAAATCGACAAAGACTGCCCCTGTAATTAGATCATTGTTTATATTTGAATGCTATTACTCTGTAAGGTTTGAAAGTGCAGTGTGATATGAATGATCTTTTCTGAATCCGCTTTGCTTTGGATGAAGTAAATTATTTCGATCAAATTGCAATTGAATTGAATTTTTTAGATGCTTTTCTAATGGTTTAGATAAGAGAGAGAGAGAGAGAGAGAGAGACAGAGAGAGAGAGAGAGAGAGAGAGAGAGAGAGAGAGAGAGAGAGAGAGAGAGAGAGAGAGAGAGAGAGAGAGAGAGAGAGAGAGAGAGAGAGAGAGAGAGAGAGAGAGAGAGAGAGAGAGAGAGAGAGAGAGAGAGAATGGTGCATGCTCGCGGAGGAAATAAACACCTTTTCGTGTACGACACTTCCTTTTGTTTTTGTCATCCTCATGTTACTTTCATCCCCGCTGAAATGAGACCACGAAGATTTATGCATGAGGAGACACCGACATGAGAACAAACCAGGCAGAACACGAGTCACACGAACTGTGATTCTAGTTACTGATGAAAGCCAAGGGAGATAAGTTTTCGACCTTTTGGTTATTGTAGGTGTTTGGATTTGTTTTGTATTAAAAAAACAATATTCATGTACATGTATTGGTATGTTACAATCCAGTAGTTTATTATTATACGAACAACAAAAAGAGAAACAAATTCTTAGATGACGCTTTTCACCGAACCAACTTTGGTTGAAGTCCATCCATTATCTGTGGAATAATCAGTGTCTTCGAGCTATTCAACATGGATTCACACGGCCGCACATCTACAGTGCCTAAGGAACCATTCTGTTGAGTTCCTTAAGACCCCCCCCCCCCCCACCAGACCCCTGCCCCCCCCCCCCCCCCCTTCCATATACATAAGTTTACTTTTGTTCCACTGTTGTTGGGAGAACCCCATTTCCATCAAACACCTCTGTTTATCCTTATTCATTTAGCTTACTTCTT
The DNA here is from genome assembly GCA_017654935.2 of Phymorhynchus buccinoides. NCBI lineage: Eukaryota > Metazoa > Mollusca > Gastropoda > Neogastropoda > Raphitomidae > Phymorhynchus > Phymorhynchus buccinoides. The sequence continues at coordinate 71,830,724 of CM065683.1, forward strand.
CCCATCTCTCGGAGAGACTTTTCCCTTTTTTCTTCAACCTCATCTGCTTTTTAAAATAATATTATTCCAATGCTGCATAGGGCCAGCTATTCAAGCTCCAAACAATATTAATAGAGTTCTTCACACACACACACACACACACACACACACACACAGCAAAACAAAAATAAATCCCTATGAGAATTTCAAGTTCCCTTGTTGAAGCTCCCTTAATTCTGTTTCAGTAAGCATCTTCACGCACAGCTTTTCATCGGGGATTTAAAATGCAAATACTTAGGCCTACATTTTATGCCCCAAGACCCGATACTTTTTTCCATTTTTTTTTCCATTGTTCTCTCTTACTTTACTTCAACACAAAACACAATACATTGTTCTCTCTCACTTTACTTCTACACAAAACACAATACATTGTTCTCTCTTACTTTACTTCAACACAAAACACAATACATTGTTCTCTCTTACTTTACTTCTGCACAAAACACAATACACTGTTCTCTCTTACTTTACTTCTGCACAAAACAATACATTGTTCTCTCTTACTTTACTTCTACACAAAACACAATACACTGTTCTCTCTTACTTTACTTCAACACAAAACACAATACATTGTTCTCTCTTACTTTACTTCTGCACAAAACACAATACATTGTTCTCTCTTACTTTACTTCAACACAAAACACAATACATTGTTCTCTCTTACTTTACTTCTGCACAAAACACAATACATTGTTCTCTCTTACTTTACTTCTACACAAAACACAATACACTGTTCTCTCTTACTTTACTTCTACACAAAACAATACATTGTTCTCTCTTACTTTACTTCTGCACAAAACAGATACACTGTTCTCTTACTTTACTTCTGCACAAAACAAATACATTGTTCTCTCTTACTTTACTTCTACACAAAACACAATACACTGTTCTCTCTTACTTTACTTCTACACAAAACAATACATTGTTCTCTCTTACTTTACTTCTGCACAAAACAGATATACTGTTCTCTTACTTTACTTCTGCACAAAACAGATACATTGTTCTCTCTTACTTTACTTCTGCACAAAACACAATACATTGTTCTCTCTTACTTTACTTCTATACCAAACAGATATACTGTTCTCTCTTACTTTACTTCTACACAAAACACAATACATTGTTCTCTCTTACTTTACTTCTGCACAAAACACAATACACTGTTCTCTCTTACTTTACTTCTACACAACACAGATATACTGTTCTCTCTTACTTTACTTCTACACAAAACACAATACATTGTTCTCTCTTACTTTACTTCTACACAAAACAGATATACTGTTCTCTCTTACTTTACTTCTACACAAAACACGATACATTGTTCTCTCTTACTTTACTTCTACACAAAACACAATACATTGTTCTCTCTTACTTTACTTCTACACAAAACAGATATACACTGTTCTCTCTTACTTTACTTCTACACAAAACACAATACATTGTTCTCTCTTACTTTACTTCTACACAAAACAGATATACTGTTCTCTCTTACTTTACTTCTGCACAAAACAGATACATTGTTCTCTCTTACTTTACTTCTAAGAGTAACAACCGCTTTTCTTTCTTGTCTGATTAAATTGTCTCCCCCCCCCCCCCCCCCCCCGCCCCCCCCCCCCAGAATATTAATTGTCCCCCCCCCCCCCCCCCACCCCCCCCCCCCCCCCCCCCCCCCCCCCCCCCCCCCCCCCCCCCCCCCCCCCCCCCCCCCCCCCCCCCCCCCGTATTTCCTGCTTTTCTCTAATTATCTAGTACTTTTCTTAAAGTTTGTTTTTTAAGTTTCTTTTCTTTTTATATCATTATTTTTTCAAATTGTATTACCCCCCCCCCCCCCCCCCCCCCCCCCCCCCCCCCTCACTGACAATCAATATACAAAGGGACGAGTGTACATGCAAATGAACATGCAACATATAAATGAAAGCCAACACACACAATCAAAACCGACACACAGACGAAGAAATAAACAAAACAAACCGAACCCGTTTCTTCATGTTGTCTGTCTTTTTTCTTTGTCTCTTTCCCCTCTGTCTTGTCGCTTCTTGATCTTCTCTATTTCCCCTTCATTGTTTGTTTCTCTCAGTATGTGTCCATTCCGTCTTTTTTCTCTCTCTGCACTTTGATCTCAAGGAGATCCCTGGTTTTATTTTTGTTTTGTTTTGTTTTACCTGTTATATTAAATTGGGGTGGGGTTTTTTTTTTAGCGAATTCCGCAACAGGTCTTTTTTTTTTCCCTCTCTCTCTCATTTACCTTTACTTACAAGAACACAATACTACAATGATAACAATGTCCTCATTCACCCTTACTTACAATAACACAATCCTACTAGACCCGATACTTCTTGCAAATGTCAACATTGATCTTGCCAACTGTCCTCACGTTAAATCAGGGAAGCAATCTTTTCTGTCAACATGAATCAAAGAATGTTGACTTCTTTTCTACCCACTGTCACACACATACACATACAAGCATACATACATAGAGAGAGAGAGAGAGAGAGAGAGAGAGAGAGAGAGAGAGAGAGAGAGAGAGAGAGAGAGAGAGAGAGAGAGAGAGAGAGAGAGAGAGAGAGAGAGAGAGAGAGAGAGAGTGAGAGAGAGAGAGAGAAAGAGAGAAAGAGAGAGAGAGTTTGCTGTAGTTGGGTTGTTGTTTTTTGTTTGATGTTTTTGTTGTAATTGACATTAATCATTGTAACAGACCATTCTTTCCTGGGAAGGAAGGGGGCGTGGAGAGAAGGAAAAAAAAGAACAAAGAAGAAGAAAAAAAAATTTAAAGAGAGAGAGAGAGAGAGAGAGAGAGAGAGAGAGAGAGAGAGAGAGAGAGAGAGAGAGAGAGAGAGAGAGAGAGAGAGAGAGAGAGAGAGAGAGAGAGAGAGAGAGACTAAAAAGTTTATTTTACAACAATAAAGATTTTAGGCAGAGCCTATTCTTTCAATCTGACCTTGATACGTAAAATGGAACAGAAAGGTGACAAAGCAAATTGCACTCATGCATACATGCATGCACACAGACACACAAACACATTATCTCTCTATCCTTTTCCCCCCTCTTTTTCTTCTTCCTTAAAAGCGCTATTATTCTGAAAAATTCTCATTTGTCTCAGAATTTTCCTTTTTTTCGTAATCAATTCAAACCATTAATTCAAGTTCACCATTGCTCATTATTATCCATGTTTGCTTTTAATTCCCATTTTGATTCTCTGTCAATTATTTCATGTGCCAATTTTTGTTTAATTTTCTTGACTTGATTGTTTTTATGTCCATTTGTCTTTGCCTGATGCATGCATGGTGTTAGTGTGTGAGTGAGAGGGCCAGGTGCAAAGAAGCTATTGTAGCTTATCCTTTTTACCCTCAATGAAACATTTACCCTCAATGTCATTCGTATCTCTCTCTCTTCTCTGAGAGAGAGAGAGAGAGAGAGAGAGAGAGAGAGAGAGAGAGAGAGAGAGAGAGAGAGAGAGAGAGAGAGAGAGAGAGAGAGAGAGAGAGAGAGAGAGAGAGAGAGAGAGAGAGAGAGAGAGAGAGAGAGAGAGAGAGAGAGGACAGAAATATGACAGATACCATGAATGGACTTCTGTGAATCCAGTAGGCCTACAAAAGCATAAAGAAACAAACAAAAGCATAAAGGAACAAAGGAATCCATGACTATCTCTGGTTTGCAACAGTGCCTTAGTGTCGTCCCTCCAAGAAGACCTCAAACCTGCTCAGGTCTTGCACTCCCTCCCCGTTGCACACGTCCTTCTGTCAAATGAAACTCTAGCTGTACTGTTCAGTCATTTACGCTTTACAGAGAGCTTCCATAACCTTGCCGTATCCAAAGACTTGTAACTAAATGCACATCTAGGCTTTCACGTAGCAGTACTTCAGTCAAACTTCTATTTTAATACTTGAACTTCCAAGAAATCAGGTAAAATCGGTCTTAAGCTGGAGGGTTTTTACAATGGAGGTCGGTTTTATACATACATTATAGTAAGATGCATTACATCCATACAGGGTAGTGAAAACCAAACCACAGCAAATGTTTTTGCAACAAGACTTATTGAGCTTCATCTTGTTACTAGATTAGTACTAATAGTAGATACAGATTAACGGTACTGTTGTGGGTAATATCACCCAATGTTTGTCAACTACTGTTGTTTTCATCCTCTCCTACGAGAGCGGAACACGAACATTGACAACAGATCCTAACTCCTTGTTTGTTTGTTTTTTAACCTCACACAGAGACGAAATGTCACACTTTTGAAACAGATAATTATGTTTGTTGTTGTTGTTTGTTGTCTTACCCTGGTTTAAAGACTCCAGGGATCATTCCAACAGCCGAAGCACTTGAACACTATGGTACAACTGCACCAGCTAGGGATGAGAACATTACGTGTGTGACCGTTTTTGATTACCCCGCCATGTGGGCAGCCACACTCCGCCTTCGGGGGATTTTAGACTGATGATGTTATGCTAAGAGCTTGTCATGGCTTAAGACAATCCCCGCACAACCATGCAGAACATAACAACATTTTGATGTAGCCTTGGTGTTCTAGCTTATGCTAACTGGTCTGACACAGCCTCATGCCAAGGCGATTTGTTGTTGTTGACGAACCCTGGCTAAAAGACTCCAGGGATCAACCCAACAGCGGAAGCACTTGAACACTATGAGGGTAATGGTAAAGATCCACAGTTCTTCGTTCTTTTAGTCTTGGCGGCTGTGTATTGCGCTACATATGAAATCATGGCCTTTATTATGACTGCGATTAATTATTCAACAGATAATTAGCTCAAAAAGTTAATAAAATACAGCTTAATATTTGCTAAGAAAGGCAAGTCTGAAAATGCGGGGAGAGCCGAGAAATAGGGGGGGGGGGGGGGGGGGGGGGGGGGCAGACATACATTACAAATGTGCACAGAAGAGAAAGATTAAGGAGTTATTTTTTTTATCCTACTCTTAAGTTCATATCACAATAGCCATTGGCAAGGCAAATAAAATGTTAGGATTAATTTAATTAGGACTTTTTCAGGACTAAAAAATAATGTGTCCATAAACGTGCATAAAAGCTTGGTTAGACCACCCTTACAGACCTTGACTATTGTGAAAGGCTGCACAACGTGCATAACAGCTTGGTTAGACCACCCTTACAGACCTTGACTATTGTGAAAGGCTGCACAACGTGCATAACAGCTTGGTTAGACCACCCTTACAGACCTTGACTATTGTGAAAGGCTGCACAACGTGTATAAAAGGTTGGTTAGACCACCCTTACAGACCTTGACTATTGCGAAAGGCTGCACAACGTGTATAACAGCTTGGTTAGACCACCCTTACAGACCTTGACTATTGTGAAAGGCTGCACAACGTGTATAAAAGGTTGGTTAGACCACCCTTACAGACCTTGACTATTGAAAGGCTGCACAACGTGTATAAAAGGTTGGTTAGACCACCCTTACAGACCTTGACTATTGCGAAAGGCTGCACAACGTGCATAACAGCTTGGTTAGACCACCCTTACAGACCTTGACTATTGTGAAAGGCTGCACAACGTGCATAACAGCTTGGTTAGACCACCCTTACAGACCTTGACTATTGTGAAAGGCTGCACAACGTGCATAACAGCTTGGTTAGACCACCCTTACAGACCTTGACTATTGTGAAAGGCTGCACAACGTGCATAACAGCTTGGTTAGACCACCCTTACAGACCTTGACTATTGTGAAAGGCTGCACAACGTGTATAACAGCTTGGTTAGACCACCCTTACAGACCTTGACTATTGTGAAAGGCTGCACAACGTGCATAACAGCTTGGTTAGACCACCCTTACAGACCTTGACTATTGTGAAAGGCTGCACAACGTGCATAACAGCTTGGTTAGACCACCCTTACAGACCTTGACTATTGTGAAAGGCTGCACAACGTGCATAACAGCTTGGTTAGACCACCCTTACAGACCTTGACTATTGTGAAAGGCTGCACAACGTGTATAAAAGCTTGGTTAGACCACCCTTACAGACCTTGACTATTGTGAAAGGCTGCACAACGTGCATAACAGCTTGGTTAGACCACCCTTACAGACCTTGACTATTGTGAAAGGCTGCACAACGTGCATAAAAGCTTGGTTAGACCACCCTTACAGACCTTGACTATTGTGAAAGGCTGCACAACGTGCATAACAGCTTGGTTAGACCACCCTTACAGACCTTGACTATTGTGAAAGGCTGCACAACGTGCATAACAGCTTGGTTAGACCACCCTTACAGACCTTGACTATTGTGAAAGGCTGCACAACGTGTATAAAAGCTTGGTTAGACCACCCTTACAGACCTTGACTATTGTGAAAGGCTGCACAACGTGTATAAAAGCTTGGTTAGACCACCCTTACAGACCTTGACTATTGTGAAAGGCTGCACAACGTGCATAAAAGCTTGGTTAGACCACCCTTACAGACCTTGACTATTGTGAAAGGCTGCACAACGTGCATAACAGCTTGGTTAGACCACCCTTACAGACCTTGACTATTGTGAAAGGCTGCACAACGTGTATAACAGCTTGGTTAGACCACCCTTACAGACCTTGACTATTGTGAAAGGCTGCACAACGTGCATAACAGCTTGGTTAGACCACCCTTACAGACCTTGACTATTGTGAAAGGCTGCACAACGTGTATAACAGCTTGGTTAGACCACCCTTACAGACCTTGACTATTGTGAAAGGCTGCACAACGTGTATAAAAGGTTGGTTAGACCACCCTTACAGACCTTGACTATTGTGAAAGGCTGCACAACGTGCATAACAGCTTGGTTAGACCACCCTTACAGACCTTGACTATTGTGAAAGGCTGCACAAGCTTCATTTGCCATCCTGAAATACAGGAGACTACGAGGGGAGCTAATCAATGTTTATAACAACAAATAAACAATACTGACTCTACTAACAAAAGGTTGTTCCAACTCTCAAGTTATTCAAAAACTAGAAACTGTGAGCTAAAAATACTAACACAATATAGTAGAACAAACATTAGGAACAATTTCATCAGCAACAGAGTAACGAAATACTGGAATAACCTTTCTGCACAAACAAAACTTGCACCTACTACATTAACCAGTTTAAAAGCCTCCTGGACAAAGATCCTAAAATTAGTAAATTAAAATATCAACATGACTGATATATATATATATATAGTCATCAAAACCCGTCACAGCTATGCCGACACACACACAAACTAAGTTGAAAGGACATGCAAGAGGCCGCGAGGCCTAGCTGTCCTCACTGACCTGACCTGACCTGGGTGTGGATCTTCACCTTGACTTGGTAACAAGTGCATCAGCTACGGGTCAGAACATTAGGTTAGGTTAGGTACATTATAGTCACAGAGGCGTCTCTGTGAAATTCGGGTTGCTCCCACCTGGAGAGAGCGTCTCAGCCAGAGGCGCGCCACCCCATTTTTAATTTTTTGGCATGCGATTTTTGTGTGACTGATGAGTAAGGGAGGGGGGTAAATTTTGACCAAATGACAACTTTTTTGTTGCCACTGGGTTTAACGTGTGCTAAGTGTATGGGCACAGGCACACAGGACCTCGGTTTATCGTCTCATCCGAAAGACTCCACGTTCAGACCGCAAGACCTAGTGCAAAATCAGAGGAAAAATCACCTGTACCCAGGTTTGAACTCGGGTTTACTTGACACAAAGCGAATGCGCTACCACTGTGCCACTCTACACTCAATTACGTGTGTGACCGTTTTTGATTACCCCGCCACATGGGTAAGCCACACTCCGTGTTTGGGGGAAAACCTATAATCTGCTAGTTACATCTCTTTCACTTGAGTCAGACACTGTCAAGGGGAGTGCATGGCCAAGGACTGGTGGAATAGTCATGCAAGGTTTACATTGAGTCAGACACTGTTCAAGGGGAGTGCATGGCCAAGGACTGGTGGTCATGCAAGGTTTACATTGAATCAGACACTGTTCAAGGGGAGTGCATGGCCAAGGACTTGTGGTCATGCAAGGTTTACATTGAGTCAGACACTGTCAAGGGAAGTGCATGGCCAAGGACTGGTGGAATAGTCATGCAAGGTTTACATTGAGTCAGACACTGTCAAGGGGAGTGCATGGCCAAGGACTGGTGGAATAGTCATGCAAGGTTTACATTGAGTCAGACACTGTCAAGGGAAGAGCATGGCCAAGGACTGGTGGAATAGTCATGCAAGGTTTACATTGAGTCAGACACTGTCAAGGGGAGTGCATGGCCAAGGACTGGTGGAATAGTCATGCAAGGCTTACATTGAGTCAGACACTGTCAAGGGGAGTGCATGGCCAAGGACTGGTGGAATAGTCATGCAAGGTTTACATTGAGTCAGACACTGTTCAAGGGGAGTGCATGGCCAAGGACTGGTGGTCATGCAAGGCTTACATTGAGTCAGACACTGTCACGGGGAGTGCATGGCCAAGGACTGGTGGTCATGCAAGGTTTACATTGAGTCAGACACTGTCAAGGGGAGTACATGGCCAAGGACTGGTGGAATAGTCATGCAAGGTTTACATTGAGTCAGACACTGTCCAGGGGAGTGCATGGCCAAGGACTGGTGGTCATGCAAGGTTTACATTGAGTCAGACACTGTCAAGGGGAGTGCATGGCCAAGGACTGGTGGAATAGTCATGCAAGGTTTACATTGAGTCAGACACTGTCCAGGGGAGTGCATGGCCAAGGACTGGTGGTCATGCAAGGCTTACACTGAGTCAGACACTGTTCAAGGGGAGTGCATGGCCAAGGACTGGTGGTCATGCAAGGTTTACATTGAGTCAGACACTGTCAAGGGGAGTGCATGGCCAAGGACTGGTGGAATAGTCATGCAAGGTTTACATTGCGTCAGACACTGTCAAGGGGAGTGCATGGCCAAGGACTGGTGGAATAGTCATGCAAGGCTTACATTGAGTCAGACACTGTCAAGGGGAGTGCATGGCCAAGGACTGGTGGAATAGTCATGCAAGGTTTACATTGAGTCAGACACTGTTCAAGGGGAGTGCATGGCCAAGGACTGGTGGTCATGCAAGGCTTACATTGAGTCAGACACTGTCACGGGGAGTGCATGGCCAAGGACTGGTGGTCATGCAAGGTTTACATTGAGTCAGACACTGTCAAGGGGAGTACATGGCCAAGGACTGGTGGAATAGTCATGCAAGGTTTACATTGAGTCAGACACTGTCCAGGGGAGTGCATGGCCAAGGACTGGTGGTCATGCAAGGTTTACATTGAGTCAGACACTGTCCAGGGGAGTGCATGGCCAAGGACTGGTGGAATAGTCATGCAAGGTTTACATTGAGTCAGACACTGTCCAGGGGAGTGCATGGCCAAGGACTGGTGGTCATGCAAGGCTTACACTGAGTCAGACACTGTTCAAGGGGAGTGCATGGCCAAGGACTGGTGGTCATGCAAGGTTTACATTGAGTCAGACACTGTCAAGGGGAGTGCATGGCCAAGGACTGGTGGAATAGTCATGCAAGGTTTACATTGCGTCAGACACTGTCAAGGGGAGTGCATGGCCAAGGACTGGTGGAATAGTCATGCAAGGTTTACATTGAGTCAGACACTGTCAAGGGGAGTGCATGGCCAAGGACTGGTGGAATAGTCATGCAAGGTTTACATTGAGTCAGACACTGTCAAGGGGAGTGCATGGCCAAGGACTGGTGGTCATGCAAGGCTTACACTGAGTCAGACACTGTTCAAGGGGAGTGCATGGCCAAGGACTGGTGGAATAGTCATGCAAGGCTTACACTGAGTCAGACACTGTCAAGGGGAGTGCATGGCCAAGGACTGGTGGTAGTCATGCAAGGTTTACATTGAGTCAGACACTGTCAAGGGGAGTGCATGGCCAAGGACTGGTGGTCATGCAAGGCTTACACTGAGTCAGACACTGTTCAAGGGGAGTGCATGGCCAAGGACTGGTGGAATAGTCATGCAAGGCTTACACTGAGTCAGACACTGTCAAGGGGAGTGCATGGCCAAGGACTGGTGGAATAGTCATGCAAGGTTTACATTGAGTCAGACACTGTCAAGGGGAGTGCATGGCCAAGGACTGGTGGTCATGCAAGGTTTACATTGAGTCAGACACTGTCAAGGGGAGTGCATGGCCAAGGACTGGTGGTCATGCAAGGTTTACATTGAGTCAGACACTGTCAAGGGGAGTGCATGGCCAAGGACTGGTGGTCATGCAAGGTTTACATTGAGTCAGACACTGTCAAGGGAAGTGCATGGCCAAGGACTGGTGGTCATGCAAGGTTTACATTGAGTCAGACACTGTCAAGGGGAGTGCATGGCCAAGGACTGGTGGTCATGCAAGGTTTACATTGAGTCAGACACTGTCAAGGGAAGTGCATGGCCAAGGACTGGTGGTCATGCAAGGTTTACATTGAGTCAGACACTGTCAAGGGAAGTGCATGGCCAAGGACTGGTGGAATAGTCATGCAAGGTTTACATTGAGTCAGACACTGTCAAGGGGAGTGCATGGCCAAGGACTGGTGGAATAGTCATGCAAGGTTTACATTGAGTCAGACACTGTCAAGGGGAGTGCATGGCCAAGGACTGGTGGAATAGTCATGCAAGGTTTACATTGAGTCAGACACTGTCAAGGGGAGTGCATGGCCAAGGACTGGTGGAATAGTCATGCAAGGTTTACATTGAGTCAGACACTGTCACGGGGAGTGCATGGCCAAGGACTGGTGGTCATGCAAGGTTTACATTGAGTCAGACACTGTCAAGGGGAGTGCATGGCCAAGGACTGGTGGTCATGCAAGGTTTACATTGAGTCAGACACTGTCAAGGGGAGTGCATGGCCAAGGACTGGTGGTCATGCAAGGTTTACATTGAGTCAGACACTGTCAAGGGGAGTGCATGGCCAAGGACTGGTGGTCATGCAAGGTTTACATTGAGTCAGACACTGTCAAGGGAAGTGCATGGCCAAGGACTGGTGGTCATGCAAGGTTTACATTGAGTCAGACACTGTCAAGGGAAGTGCACAGCCAAGGACTGGTGGTCATGCAAGGTTTACATTGAGTCACAATACACCAACAACGAAGGGATTGTAATGGCACACAAACAACAAGCACATACATAAATGAATGAAAAGTTGAGAGGAAACACAAATAAAGGATAGACATGCACTTTGTGAAAGCTTAAATGGCATGGAAAAAAACAATATTAGCAGTTGTGGCTTTGGCTCCAAGTTTTACCCAAGTAAAAATGTATTCCCCCAAACATGTGCAGTCTAAGGGAAGTAACCTACTGGAGTGTTCTGCTTCTTGGTTGGCCAGTTTCTTGTTTATGTTATCTCCCATAATACTGAGCTGTAGTGATAAGAGATACATTTTCGAGCACATTTCGCCCAGTTGCAAGATGGAAAACAAAGATTAATGTATAAGTTTCTCCAATGCTTTTATACTCTTCTAAGCTTTGAATATTTGGTATTTTATAGTCAGAGGCGTCTGTGAAATTTGGGTTGCTCCCACCTGGAGAGTGTGACTGATGAGGAAGGAAAGGGTTGGTGGTGGTAAATTTTGACCAAATGACAACTTTTTCATTGATACTGGGTTTAATGTGTGCTAAGTGCATGGGCACACAGGACCTCGGTTTATCGTATCGTCCAAAAGATTCCACATTCAAATCATAAGGCCTAGTGCAGAGTGAGAGGAAAAATCCCCTGTACCCAGATGTGTGTGTTTGTGTGTGTGTGTGTGTGTATGTGAATATATACTCTATGGAGGAGTTAGACTGTGTTTCAATTCTCTCTTGGATTTTGACACTGCTTTGAGTTTGAGCCTTTTATTGATGAAACACAAACATGAACATGTGACAAAAGGTCGTTGAGAATTTGGACCAAAAAGGCCAACTTTAGAATTAGATTTGAACTGCTGAGAATGTGCATGCTATAAGTTTGATCCTTTAGCTGTCTGGGAATCTACATTAAAAGATAACTTGGGCAGCGACTGTTGTGATTTTGTTGTTGTTTGTCAGATGGAGTGCGACTGTTGGTTGTCACACTGGACATACTAATTTAACCATTAACTGGCACAAAGGTAATGTAAGAACAATAATAACATTCAGACTATACTTATTCATGGATGTGCTATCCCATTTGAAATTCAATCAAGTTAATTGATAATATACATAGAAAATGTATGATGTAATAGTATGTCCAGTGCGACAACCAACAGTTGCAATTCACTTTCCTTTTCACTTACATCCACACAAAAGTAAGAAATAGTCTAATTTCTTGCTTAAGTGTTTATTGCCTTCACCTTCTTCAATTAACTCACAGAAATGATACCACAAGATACCAAACTTGAAGTACACATTTCTGCTGTTGGTTGTCACTCCACATGGGTGGACATACACCAGCACCTAAAATGTGAGACAAAAATACTAATCCACCTGAAAGCAAGCTAACTTTCTAAGGAACGTTCACAATGAACATGGCAATGCTCAAGCAGCAATTCTTTTTTTTTTTAAATCATTTTGCGGCATATTACTTCGATAAGAGAACTTTTTGCTGTTGGACATACTTCCATTTCAGTTGGTCGTTACATTGGACAGACCTGAAACGTATGTCCGATTGTGAATTTCAAACGATGCTGAACACCAAAAACAATTCCGTGCCAGCACTACTCGATTTTGCGCCGCTGCTTTCGGCTTGCATTAAAATAATCACCAGAAAGAATATCTTCGTTATGTTTTCGGTCTTAACAGCTGTCGGTCGTCACGTTTCTCATTGATTAAAGTCAAACGGACATACAAGAAAACTTTTCCTCTCGCAACCGCCCCGCCATTTTTTCATCACAAAATAGTGGTACTTCGTACATCCGGGATCTTCAGCTACATTTAAAACCGGGATCGGGACCTGAGCGTGCCACGTTTTTTTAAATTTTCGTGAATGTTCGGTTGTCGCGTTCGGACATACATTCAGCCAACGAACACATTTTTTTGAATAATATTAATTCCCTTCGCTTTTCCGAAGTGAATGACGTAATCTTACTGCCTTCATTGTTATTTGAACTGAAAAGGTTGTTTAAACTGGACCCCGAAATGATCAGATGTAAACAAACAGAGAGAAAAGTAGGATGGGTTTTGGGATATACACAAGTGACGACTGACGGATGTATTTTATTTTGCCAAAATTTTGCTAAAATGCAAATCCTTAAAAAAATATTGACTCTGGTACTTTTTCAAACATCTGTTGTCTTATGCCAGCAGCCAAATTGGTTGTTTTTTATTTTCAAAATTATTTATTGATCAGCAAACTTGACATGCCTTGTGGTTCCATTTTTGCAAGTGAAAAAGCACAGAGTAATCAATCTTTCACTTCCATTTAAAGGCACATCTAAACACGAACTTGTAAACATGTTATGTATTTCTCCTTTGATCATTCAACACAATAAACAACACAACAAACGTAAAGGTTTTATAAAAATGTTTAATTTGCTTCACAAATGCACATGGTATAAGCTCAACGACCTTTTGTCACAGGCTCACATACAAGCAAACGCACACAACGCAAGCAGTCATTCCCAAACACTTTTGTCATAGTTCAGTAAGTTCTGTATTTCTTTTGAATAGTTTCAATGTTTTTTCAAATAAATAATAATTATACAACGAACGTATACAGTGTAAAAGGGTTATAATTATACAGGTTTTTTCCTCTCTCTTCTGTTGAGACCCATTTAAACCTCTTGACCATTGTGGCAAATAATTAGGGGGTGGGTGCGGGTGTAAATTGATTTATGAATTAATAAAATGTATGCCATTTGCCGACAGCTTACATCATTTTTCACATCATTTGATTCCTGGAAACTAAAATAAGAAAACTATAAGCAGCTTACAAGAAACTAAACATGCCCATCTTAAAACTGTTTTTACTACTAATGTCAATATATAGACAATGTTTCTTTTAATCCCATCAGCTTTATCTGACAACCAAAAACTGATATTAACCGCCAATACTAGAGACTGAAATGTTGCATTGATTGATTTCAATTTGCATTTTGCTAGGTCCCTTTTCTGTGTGTGTGTGTGTAAACACTCCATCCAACAGTGAGTGTGTGTGTAAACACTCCATCCAACAGTGTGAGTGTGTGTGTAAACACTCCATCCAACAGTGTGTGTGAACACTCCATCCAACAGTGTGTGTGTGAACACTCCATCCAACAGTGTGTGTGTAAACACTCCATCCAACAGTGTGTGTGTGTGTGTAAACACTCCATCCAACAGTGAGTGTGTAAACACTCCATCCAACAGTGTGTGTGTGTGTGTAAACACTCCATCCAACAGTGTGTGTGTGTGTAAACACTCCATCCAACAGTGTGTGTGTGTGTAAACACTCCATCCAACAGTGTGTGTGTGTGTAAACACTCCATCCAACAGTGTGTGTGTGTGTAAACACTCCATCCAACAGTGTGTGTGTGTGTAAACACTCCATCCAACAGTGTGTGTGTGTGTGTAAACACTCCATCCAACAGTGTGTGTGTGTGTAAACACTCCATCCAACAGTGTGTGTGTGTGTGTAAACACTCCATCCAACAGTGTGTGTGTAAACACTCCATCCAACAGTGTGTGTGTGTGTGTAAACACTCCATCCAACAGTGTGTGTGTGTGTGTAAACACTCCATCCAACAGTGTGTGTGTGTGTGTAAACACTCCATCCAACAGTGTGTGTGTGTGTGTAAACACTCCATCCAACAGTGTGTGTGTGTGTGTAAACACTCCATCCAACAGTGTGTGTGTGTGTAAACACTCCATCCAACAGTGTGTGTGTGTGTGTAAACACTCCATCCAACAGTGTGTGTGTGTGTGTAAACACTCCATCCAACAGTGTGTGTGTGTGTGTAAACACTCCATCCAACAGTGTGTGTGTGTGTGTAAACACTCCATCCAACAGTGTGTGTGTGTAAACACTCCATCCAACAGTGTGTGTGTGTGTAAACACTCCATCCAACAGTGTGTGTGTGTGTGTAAACACTCCATCCAACAGTGTGTGTGTGTGTGTAAACACTCCATCCAACAGTGTGTGTGTGTGTGTAAACACTCCATCCAACAGTGTGTGTGTGTGTGTAAACACTCCATCCAACAGTGTGTGTGTGTGTGTAAACACTCCATCCAACAGTGTGTGTGTGTGTGTAAACACTCCATCCAACAGTGTGTGTGTGTGTGTAAACACTCCATCCAACAGTGTGTGTGTGTGTGTAAACACTCCATCCAACAGTGTGTGTGTGTGTGTAAACACTCCATCCAACAGTGTGTGTGTGTGTGTAAACACTCCATCCAACAGTGTGTGTGTGTGTGTAAACACTCCATCCAACAGTGTGTGTGTGTGTGTGTAAACACTCCATCCAACAGTGTGTGTGTGTGTGTAAACACTCCATCCAACAGTGTGTGTGTGTGTGTAAACACTCCATCCAACAGTGTGTGTGTGTAAACACTCCATCCAACAGTGTGTGTGTGTGTGTGTAAACACTCCATCAACAACAGTGTGTGTGTAAACACTCCATCCAACAGTGTGTGTGTGTGTGTAAACACTCCATCCAACAGTGTGTGTGTGTGTGTGAACACTCCATCCAACAGTGTGTGTGTGTGTAAACACTCCATCCAACAGTGTGTGTGTGTGTGTAAACACTCCATCCAACAGTGTGTGTGTGTGTGTGAACACTCCATCCAACAGTGTGTGTGTGTGTGTAAACACTCCATCCAACAGTGTGTGTGTGTGTGTGTAAACACTCCATCCAACAGTGTGTGTGTGTGTGTAAACACTCCATCCAACAGTGTGTGTGTGTGTGTAAACACTCCATCCAACAGTGTGTGTGTGTGTGTAAACACTCCATCCAACAGTGTGTGTGTGTGTAAACACTCCATCCAACAGTGTGTGTGTGTGTGTAAACACTCCATCCAACAGTGTGTGTGTGTGTGTGTAAACACTCCATCCAACAGTGAGTGTGTGTGTGTAAACACTCCATCCAACAGTGTGTGTGTGTGTGTGTAAACACTCCATCCAACAGTGTGTGTGTGTGTGTAAACACTCCATCCAACAGTGTGTGTGTGTG
This sequence comes from Phymorhynchus buccinoides, assembly GCA_017654935.2. Lineage (NCBI taxonomy): Eukaryota > Metazoa > Mollusca > Gastropoda > Neogastropoda > Raphitomidae > Phymorhynchus > Phymorhynchus buccinoides. Next base: position 71,846,818 of record CM065683.1, read on the forward strand.
TGTAAACACTCCATCCAACAGTGAGTGTGTGTGTAAACACTCCATCCAACAGAGGTGTGTGCCATTCCAAGTCAAACACTCCATCCAACAGGGTGTGTGTGTGTGTGTAAACACTCCATCCAACAGCAGTGTGTGTGTGTAAACACTCCATCCAACAGTGTGTGTGTGTGTGTAAACACTCCATCCAACAGTGTGTGTGTGTGTGTAAACACTCCATCCAACAGTGTGTGTGTGTGTGTAAACACTCCATCCAACAGTGTGTGTGTGTGTGTAAACACTCCATCCAACAGTGGGTGTGTGTGTGTCCAAACACTCCATCCAACAGTGTCCCAGTGTGTGTGTGTGTATAAACACTCCATCCAACAGTGTGTGTGTGTGTGTAAGACACTCCATCCAACTTTTGTGGGGTGTGTGGTGTAAACACTCCATCCAACAGCAGTGTGTGTGTCATCCTGTAAAACACTCCATCCAACAGGGTGTGTGTGTGTGTGTAAACACTCCATCCAACAGTGTGTGTGTGTGTGTAAACACTCCATCCAACAGTGTGTGTGTGTGTGTAAACACTCCATCCAACAGTGTGTGTGTGTGTGTAAACACTCCATCCAACAGTGTGTGTGTGTGTGTGTAAACACTCCATCCAACAGTGTGTGTGTGTGTAAGTAAACACTCCATCCAACAGTGGGTGTAGTGGCATGACTAAACACTCCAATCCAACACGGCAGGGTGTCCCAGTGTGTGTAAGACACTCCATCCCAACACCCTTTTGTGTGTGTGTGTGCATGTGACAGCCATTCCAAGTCACATCCAACAGCAGGGCTCCCAGTCCTGTAAGACAGGGGGTCCCAGGGACCCTTTTCCTTAGGGTATAGTGTGTGACTGACAGCCATTCCAAGTCACAGCCACAGTGTGTGCTCCCAGTCCTGTAAGACACACTCCAGGGACCCTTTTGTGGGTGTGAGGTGACTGACAGCCATTCCCAGTCAGCCACAGCAGGGCTCCCAGTCCTGTAAGTGTGTGTGTCCCAGGGACTCTTTTCCTTAGGGTATAGAGGTGTGTGTGTGCCAAACAACTCCATCCAACAGTGAGCCACATGAAAGACAAAATATGCAGCATGACTGACAGCCATTCCAAGTCACAGCCACAGCAGGGCTCCCAGTCCTGTAAGACAGGGGGTCCCAGGGACCCTTTTCCTTAGGGTATAGAGGCATGACTGACAGCCATTCCAAGTCACAGCCACGGCAGGGCTCCCAGTCCTGTAAGACAGGGGGTCCCAGGGACCCTTTTCCTTAGGGTATAGAGGCATGACTGACAGCCATTCCAAGTCACAGCCACGGCAGGGCTCCCAGTCCTGTAAGACAGGGGGTCCCAGGGACCCTTTTCCTTAGGGTATAGAGGCATGACTGACAGCCATTCCAAGTCACGGCAGGGCACCCAGTCATCCTGTAAGACAGGGGGTCCCAGGGACCCTTTTCCTTGGGGTATAGAGGCATGACTGACAGCCATTCCAAGTCACAGCCACAGCAGGGCTCCCAGTCCTGTAAGACAGGGGGTCCCAGGGACCCTTTTCCTTGGGGTATAGGTCTTAGAGGAGGGACAGAGGGTCCCCATTACATTGCAAATACTGGCACACATGTTTCAAGTGCATGTGATGAGTAGCAGCTTTACTGAAATTTTCAGAATGCCTATGACCATGCACATGTGCACGCACACACACACAGAGGATAGGCACAGAGAAGGTCGGTGACGGTCTGGGAGAGAGAATAAATGTTGAATTATTGTCAGGCCTAGAAGTTGCAAAAACAATGGATGCTGAAAAGTTCTTGCTCGGTCTTGGAATGCCAAGACCATGGCTTGTTATTTTGCCCATTTTTACAGTGCATCCCTGGTACCCCCAACACATTCTCATAGGGTCCTTTTTGCTTATGGCGCTCAATAGACCCCAAAATGAGGGTCCCTGGGAGCCCTGAATACTTACAATAAATGAACCCTTGCACAGTGTAAATGAAGCCACGTTGTTTGAAGCCCTACCCATAAAAGGGTCACGGATATTATGGCTGTCACCGCGTTAAAACCCGACCACGTCCTTGCAACGAGTCAAACTGCCACCCCTAGGAGATTTCTTGCAGGTTCAACAACTGTTTGGTTAGAGGGGGCATGAAGTGGAGGAACTCCTTCATGACGACCATGCACTTGTCTGCCAGGGGTCTGATCTCCATGACCTTGTCCAGCACGGCCTGCAGGTAGCGCTCCGTGAAGAGGAAGGAGTGCTCAGACTCCAGGTAGTGCTTCAGCAGGATCAGGTACTTGTCGCGGAAAGTATTGATCAGCTGGCGGTCCACCACGTTCTGCTCGCGGGGGTCGAAGAGGATGAGGCAGTGGGTGAGCACGAAGAGCGTCACATCGTTCTTCAGGATGGTCTTCAGGGAGCGGCAGAAGGCGGCCATCTGTCGGATGACGTCCTCGTGCCGGAAGATGGCCCCCACCCTCCCCACGCTGCACTCCCCGAAGCGCGTCAGCCACGAGTTGCGCTCCACCACGTACAGCCCCGTCCACTTCAGGATCACGCTGCGCATGCACGACGCCTGCTCACCGCCCCCCGCAGACAAACAACAAACAAAAAGGAGATTAGTGCATGCACGACGCCTGCTCACCGCTCACCGCAGACAAACAACAAACAAAAAGGAGATTAGTGCATGCACGACGCCTGCTCACCGCTCACCGCAGACAAACAACAAACAAAAAGGACATTAGTGCATGCACGACGCCTGCTCACCGCTCACCGCAGACAAACAACAAGGAAATTATTGGTTTTGCGACTATAAGGCACATCCCTGAAAATTTTACTAAAATACTGATTTTTGTTTGTTATTATATCACCATGCGCAAATCAAAGAGACGTAAGTCGAAAGACGTCACTTCACATGAGGAATGAAAAACTCAATATTTCGGTCATTTCAGGTCAAATTATGTCATTTTTTCTTCATTTAGCGTCAACATCGATATTGCAAATTGTTGTTTTACAGCTTATATGACGCAGCTTGTCTTGATCAACTGGTAAGTCAAAAAAATCGAAGTTGACCAATTTTGAGTTACGTCTTTATGATCTGCGCACAGCGATATGTTCTTACTATATTATCAAGGCATCTCCACTATAAACAAATTCAAGCTCAGCCAGCCGGAAAAGCATCTGCCCCCTCTGCTATCTGGCAGCCATGGCAGGAAACAAGGGGCAGGCCTACATATACACTATATTATCAATCATGTTACAAGGGGCAGGCCTACATATACACTATACTATCAATCATGTTACAAGGGGCAGGCCTACATATACACTATACTATCAATCATGTTACAAGGGGCAGTCATGGCTGGAAACAAGGGGCAGGCCTACATATACACTATACTATCAATCATGTTACAAGGGGCAGGCCTACATATACACTATACTATCAATCATGTTACAAGGGGCAGGCCTACATATACACTATATTATCAATCATGTTACAAGGGGCAGGCCTACATATACACTATACTATCAATCATGTTACAAGGGGCAGGCCTACATATACACTATAATATCAATCATGTTACAAGGGGCAGGCCTACATATACACTATACTATCAATCATGTTACAAGGGGCAGGCCTACATATACACTATACTATCAATCATGTTACAAGGGGCAGGCCTACATATACACTATACTATCAATCATGTTACAAGGGGCAGGCCTACATATACACTATACTATCAATCATGTTACAAGGGGCAGGCCTACATATACACTATACTATCAATCATGTTACAAGGGGCAGGCCTACATATACACTATACTATCAATCATGTTACAAGGGGCAGGCCTACATATACACTATAATATCAATCATGTTACAAGGGGCAGGCCTACATATACACTATACTATCAATCATGTTACAAGGGGCAGGCCTACATATACACTATACTATCAATCATGTTACAAGGGGCAGGCCTACATATACACTATACTATCAATCATGTTACAAGGGGCAGGCCTACATATACACTATACTATCAATCATGTTACAAGGGGCAGGCCTACATATACACTATACTTATACTATCAATCATGTTACAAGGGGCAGGCCTACATATACACTATACTATCAATCATGTTACAAGGGGCAGGCCTACATATACACTATACTATCAATCATGTTACAAGGGGCAGGCGCACACACATACACTACATATCAGGGGCACACATATACACTATCTATCAATCATGTTACAAGGGGCAGGCCTACATATACACTATACTATCAATCATGTTACAAGGGGCAGGCCTACATATACACTATACTATCAATCATGTTACAAGGGGCAGGCCTACATATACACTATACTATCAATCATGTTACAAGGGGCAGGCCTACATATACACTATATTATCAATCATGTTACAAGGGGCAGGCCTACATATACACTATAATATCAATCATGTTACAAGGGGCAGGCCTACATATACACTATATTATCAATCATGTTACAAGGGGCAGGCCTACATATACACTATACTATCAATCATGTTACAAGGGGCAGGCCTACATATACACTATATTATCAATCATGTTACAAGGGGCAGGCCTACATATACACTATACTATCAATCATGTTACAAGGGGCAGGCCTACATATACACTATATTATCAATCATGTTACAAGGGGCAGGCCTACATATACACAATACTATCAATCATGTTACAAGGGGCAGGCCTACATATACACTATATTATCAATCATGTTACTAGTGATTGGCCTACATATACACTATACTATCAATCATGTTACAAGGGGCAGGCCTACATATACACTATACTATCAATCATGTTACAAGGGGCAGGCCTACATATGCACTATAATATCAATCATGTTACAAGGGGCAGGCCTACATATACACTATAATATCAATCATGTTACAAGGGGCAGGCCTACATATGCACTATAATATCAATCATGTTACAAGGGGCAGGCCTACATATGCACTATAATATCAATCATGTTACAAGGGGCAGGCCTACATATGCACTATAATATCAATCATGTTACAAGGGGCAGGCCTACATATGCACTATACTATCAATCATGTTACAAGGGGCAGGCCTACATATGCACTATAATATCAATCATGTTACAAGGGGCAGGCCTACATATACACTATAATATCAATCATGTTACAAGGGGCAGGCCTACATATGCACTATACTATCAATCATGTTACAAGGGGCAGGCCTACATATGCACTATAATATCAATCATGTTACAAGGGGCAGGCCTACATATGCACTATATTATCAATCATGTTACAAGGGGCAGGCCTACATATGCACTATAATATCAATCATGTTACAAGGGGCAGGCCTACATATGCACTATATTATCAATCATGTTACAAGGGGCAGGCCTACATATGCACTATAATATCAATCATGTTACAAGGGGCAGGCCTACATATACACTATATTATCAATCATGTTACAAGGGGCAGGCCTACATATACACTATATTATCAATCATGTTACAAGGGGCAGGCCTACATATGCACTATACTATCAATCATGTTACAAGGGGCAGGCCTACATATGCACTATAATATCAATCATGTTTCAAGGGGCAGGCCTACATATGCACTATATTATCAATCATGTTACAAGGGGCAGGGTCTCAATCTGGGTAAAAGGTATCGCCTTACAGTCCAACAACTATGGTAGTGACTGTCACAAAGCAAGTCTCGACTTCATATCAATGGAAAACTATCCTATTTTACGGACTGTAAGGCGCATCACATCGTCAGGCCCACCCCCATCCACAAATGTTACACATTATGTTGTTAGAAACTGTTATAAAACTACTACTGCTTCTACCACTACAGCCTACTATTAGAGAGACAGCGACTACTAGAGAGACAGCTGGCACACAGCCAGCGCGTTCGCCCCGTATACAATAAACCCAAGTTCAAACCTGGGTACAGGGGATTTTTCCTCTCATTCTGCACAAGGCCTTACGGTCTGAACGTGGTATCTTTCGGATGAGATGATAAACCAAGGTCCCTTGTGCACTTAGCACACGTTAAATCCAGTGACAACGAAAAAGTTGTCATTTGGTCCAAATTTACCCCCCCCCCCCCCCCAATTCCTTCCTCATCAGTCACACAAAAATCGCATTAAAAAAATAAAATGCATGTGGAAGTCCACCACAGACACACACCCCCCATTCCCGCCTGCAATCTTGTCGTCCTCAGCATGTGGAAGTCCTCCACAGACACACACACCCCATTCCTACCTGCAGCACTGCAATCTTGTCGTCCTCTCTCAGCATGTGGAAGTCGCCCACAGACAGTGAACCCCCCCACCCATTCCCACCTGCAGCACTGCAATCTTGTCGTCCTCAGCATGTGGAAGTCCCTCACAGACCCCCCCCCCCCCCCCCCCCCCCTGCAATCTTCCATCCCCACCTGTCGAAGCACTGCAATCTTGTCGTCCCTCAGCATGTCGAAGTCACCCACAGACACACAGACACCCCCCCCCCCCCCATTCCCACCTGCAGCACTGCAATCTTGTCATCCTCTCTCAGCATGTCGAAGTCCCCCACAGACACCCCCCCCCCCCCCCCATTCCCACCTGTAGCACAGCAATCTGTCATCCTCTCTCAGCATGTCGAAGTCCCCCACAGACACACACCCCCATTCCCACCTGTAGCACAGCAATCTTGTCATCCTCTCTCAGCATGTCGAAGTCCCCCACAGACACACACCCCCATTCCCACCTGTAGCACTGCAATCTTGTCATCCTCTCTCAGCATGTCGAAGTCCCCCACAGACACACACCCCCATTCCCACCTGCAGCACAGCAATCTTGTCATCCTCTCTCAGCATGTCGAAGTCCCCCAGGCGCTGCACAAAGTCGATCATCAGCTGCATGTTCTTCTCCGACGACTCGAAGATCTGCTCAACGCTGCGCATGTTGTCCGCGTCCCTCTGGTCCCCCTCCCCCAGGCCGCGGCCATCGCAGGGCACCCTCTCCGGCAAAATCATGATGGTCGTCTGAAACACACCGGGGACTGTGAAATGAATAAGGGGAAGGAACTTTTCATAATTAACTCCCTTTTTACCAAAGTTATTTATGGCACCGATTCGCTTAGCAAAGTGAAAGTAGTTGCCACAACAATACAGACCCAAGTTCACATACACACACACGGGGTACTGTTTGTTGTCTGATTCATTCAATCAATCAATGAAGAATCAATCAAGATTCAATCAATCCAAATTATTGCCTTCAAACAGAAGAAATTTGTTGCTCGGCTTGCACATAAAAATACAGAATAATATTTAATTGACTGGTCAGTTACACAACATAAACTGAAACCAAAAACAAGGCACAAGTAGTTAGCAAGAAAGCAATGAAAGTTAACAAGAGCTCTCTCTCTCTCTCTCTCTCTCTCTCTCTCTCTCTCTCTCTCTCTCTCTCTCTCTCTCTCTCTCACACACACACACACAAGTAAACTAAACATAATAAAGATAACCCATTTAGTTAAATGTATCATTAATAAATTAAAAGCAAATGTAGCAAGATAAACTTGCATAAATACAGAAAGGATGATACGGAGACATGGCTGGTTCAACAATGAGAACACTCCATGAATCAATAATAATAATCATCATAATAATAATAATAAGCATTTAAATAGTGCACATATCTAGAAACTCCTACTCATGGCGCTTTACTATGAAATAAAACTACAGACATTCCCATAAACACACACATACACACGAGAGAGAGAGAGAGAGAGAGAGAGAGAGAGAGAGAGAGAGAGAGAGAGAGAGAGAGAGAGAGAGAGAGAGAGAGAGAGTGTACTACTGTAACATACAATGATACCTCCCTTTCTCACGACTGTTTCCTGCCACTAACTCTCTAGTCCAGGAGACAACAACCCTTTAGATAGTGTCCATTTCTCTTTTTGTCAAGAAAAACTTCTTTTCATATGAACTCATCTAAATAGTTACAAACTGTTGTATTTTGTGGACAACAAAGCGACACTGAGACCCCTGCAGTCTATCATATGACTGAGTAAGAAACTATAACAACAAAACCAGAAACTATAACAACAAAACCAGAAACTATAAATATAATGTCAACAAAAGGTGAATTGTTGCATGAAGTTTTGAGAAGCGCCTCATAAGATGTGTCAGTAAAACGTGTATTTCTTTTCTTCTGAGATGGAATACTCTACTCCATGAAACTTCCGTCAATAAGGGACAGTGGAACCTCCCTAGTAAGACCTTCCCTATAAGATGTGGCCCCGAAATTGTCACTGATTGTTTTCCCCTTCATATCCATACTGAGTGTCTTCCTCCCTATTAAGACCCCTCCCTATAAGACCTTTTGGGGGGCTGACTTTTCAAGGTCTTAAAAAGGGAGGATTCACTATACAGTGGAACATCCCTTGTAAGACCTTCAACAAATCATCCAAAATGAGGTCTTAAATGGGGAGTTGCATAAGGGAGGTAATTTTAATACAGTGGAACCTCCCTATAAGACCTCCCATTATAAGACTCCCTCCCACATAAGACCTACCTCTGAGACATTGCCCTTCTTTGTAAGCATTATAATTACCTCCCTTATAAGACCTCATTTTGGATGATTTTTGAAGGTCTTATAAGGGAGGTTCCACTGTACTTACAAAGAAGGGCAATGTCTCCGAGAAATAGGTCTTAAGTGGGAGGGAGCGTTATAATGAGTGGTTCCAGTGTACTAGCTAAACCCCAGGCGTCAGTGGACCTGGTAAGCGCTGGACAGCTTGGTGAGCAGGGTCTTCTCCTCCTCGGAGAGGCGCCAGTACATGTGGGGGTCTGAGGGCAGCAGGTCCCGGGGGACGTGCTGGAAGTCCGCCGGCGGCACGGCCCTGCAGGGGGGAGGAGGAGAGGGGGTCTGTGGGAGGGGGGTGGGTGGGGGGCGGATGGTAGGCAGCGGGGGTGGGGTGAGGAGGAGGGGGGTCATGGACTATCGGGGACTGCTGGGGTGTCCTGTGAGGGTAGCCTGAAACGATTCAGATTAGGATTCACTTTATTGTCCCATAACTGAGAACTTGCAGCCAGGTGCATGTAAGAATCACTATAATAAATGCATTTATGAACAACAAAGAACTGATATGAACTAACACTGCATTATATATAAATCGTAATAAACAAACCAGACAAATGTGAACGAGTAATTATGGTAAAAGCAAAATGAATTTTAAATGCATTACAATCCAGACATAATCAGCTGAATAGATGGCAAGAACAACATTAAATAAAATACAGCAATAATACCCACACTCTCTCCACACAAACAATTCAGACAACGATATACACCTCAGTAATCTTTTCCAGAACAAAAGGACTACAAACAGGCTTGCACATGACACAATCCCAAGGAGATGGACAAGATGCTTCGCAAAACAGTCACTCGGTGGAGTACATTAAACCCTTGACTGCCCTTGTGGGTACAACAGCACTGATACCGCACTTTGCTGAGTACTTTGTGGGTACAACAGCACTGATTACACACATTTGCTGAGTACTTTGTGGGTACAACAGCACTGATTACGGACTTTGCTGAGTACTTTGTGGGTACAACAGCACTGATTACAGACTTTGCTGAGTACTTTTGTGAGCTCGTATGACCCCCCCCCCCCTCCCTCCTCGAGAATTTGTGAGTGCATAAATGGCATGCATGTTGAAAAGGTGAGGTGGGTGGAGGTGGGGGTCTGTTTGTCGATGCCTTGATTTTTTTTCTCTCTTTGAAATGATGTCAATAATGTGTGAAAGGGGTGGGTGGGATGAACGGCGTGAGCAATTTTTTTTCTCTTTTTTTTTCTTTCTTTTTCTTGATTGTTTTCTCTCGTAATATTTGTAAAGCGCTCTGAGGATGATTTTTTATCATTGAAGAGCGCAATAGAAGCTTTATTTATTATTACTTTATGGGTACAACAGCACTGATTACGCACTTTTGCTGAGTACTTTGTGGGTACAACAGCACTGATTACGCACTTTGCTGAGTACTTTGTGGGTACAACAGCACTGATTACGGACTTTGTTGAGTACTTTGTGGGTACAACAACACTGATTAGGCACTTTGCTGAGTACTTTGTGGGTACAACAGCACTGATTACGCACTTTGCTGAGTACTTTGTGGGTACAACAGCACTGATTACGCACTTTTGCTGAGTACTTTGTGGGTACAACAGCACTGATTACGCACTTTGCTGAGTACTTTGTGGGTACAACAGCACTGATTACGGACTTTGCTGAGTACTTTGTGGGTACACTGATTACGCACTTTGCTGAGTACTTTGTGGGTACAACAGCACTGATTACGCACTTTGCTGAGTACTTTGTGGGTACAACAGCACTGATTACGCACATTTGCGGAGTACTTTGTGGGTACAACAGCACTGATTACGGACTTTGCTGAGTACTTTGTGGGTACAACAGCACTGATTACGCACTTTGCTGAGTACTTTGTGGGTACAACAGCACTGATTACACACTTTTGCTGAGTACTTTGTGGGTACAACAGCACTGATTACGGACTTTGCTGAGTACTTTGTGGGTACAACAGCACTGATTACGCATTTTGCTGAGTACCTTGTGGGTACAACAGCACTGATTACGCACTTTTGCTGAGTACTTTGTGGGTACAACAGCACTGATTACGCACTTTGCTGAGTACTTTGTGGGTACAACAGCACTGATTACGTACATTTGCTGAGTACTTTGTGGGTACAACAGCACTGATTATGCACATTTGCTGAGTACTTTGCGGGTACAACAGCACTGAGCAGCATCAGAACTTTGTCAGTCCCGTCCTGTGAACCAGTGACAAGTCAGACACAAATGTGTTCTATCAAGTTGAGAACAGGCCAAAATGGACCTGACTAAAATAAAATAACTATTATGTTTGTTTCTCTGGTTAGTACAGGTAAACAAATATCAAACAAGAATGTGTCTAAGAATGCTCAATAAAATGTATAAAGAAGATAAGAAAATCATTAACCCCTTGTTTTGTCAAATGCTCTGTGCTTGTCAATGTTATGCTACATTGCTCAAACGCACCAGTCTTTTTAAAACAAAACAAAAATAGAAAAAAGGACAACCAAACAACAAAATTGAAGTTCATTAATTGGGAAAATCAGGTATCAATGATTCATTTTACACATTATATATATATGAACAAACATAAGTATCCATGATTAAAAACTTATTTTGAATGCTTGAAACTCTCCAAAACTGAACAGCTGTCAAAAGACATTTACAGTACAGTATACAGATGGGGTTTTCAGTATACAAATATTAAACTCCATTATATGCAAAAATAACTCCATTAAAAATATAACATAACATACAGCACTTACTAAACACTGAAACTAGTCTATTTCGAAGTACACACACACACATAAAGTAATGTAACTCATTAAAGAAAATTTATTCGCAACATAGAGCTTTAGTTTGACACTGAAACTTTTCTGTTTCATATTATAAGCACACATATATACACACAGTGGCAAACACACAGTCACACACACACACATATGATTGCATTCACTAACCTTATCTGTGAAGAGGCTTCTTGACACTGATTCACAGTTAACTACAGCATGGCAATGGTCCATAATCAATCACAGTTAACTACAGCATGGCAATGGTCCATAATCAATCACAGTTAATAGCATGGCAATGGTCCATAATCAATCACAGTTAACTACAGCATGGCAATGGTCCATAATCAATCACAGTTAACTACAGCATGGCAATGGTCCATAATCAATCACAGTTAACTATAGCATGGCAATGGTCCATAATCAATCACAGTTAACTACAGCATGGCAATGGTCCATAATCAATCACAGTTAACTACAGCATGGCAATGGTCCATAATCAATCACAGTTAACTACAGCATGGCAATGGTCCATAATCAATCACAGTTAACTACAGCATGGCAATGGTCCATAATCAATCACAAGCGTTAACACAAACACACAAATAAACTAGAGCGTGGAAACTAGATCACCAGCCGCTGCAGCAGCATTTTCGACTCCAGATACCTTGACCTTTGATCAATTACATGCTTTTCGTACTTGGCCTAGATATCCTAACTACCTATCCTCATGCAAACTTTGAGGGTCCTAGGTCCCTCTGATCAAACGCTATCGTGCTAACCTATACAGACAGACAGTCAGCCAGGAACAAACCCCCCATCCTGAAAACATTAACCAGCTTTCGCTTTGTGACTGGTTGATGAATACACGAGTCCCTACCTGAGGGGTGCGCGCTCAGCAATGAAGAAATGGTGGGCTCAGGCAAGGTGGTGGCGGCTCCCATCAGCACGGCGTGAAGAGTAGAAAGCCCGTTCCGACCGACGTCCACAGACTTCTGTTGCTGCAGTTTCTGCAAGGTCGGCGGCTGGTGCTGAATTGTGGGTTCTCCCCCTTGAACGGGGACGGCGGGGAAGTGGGCGGGTCGAGAGTGGATGGGGACGTGCCCGGGATTGGCGGTGAGGGAGGTGGTGAAGTCAGGCCCCCCGGTGACCACAGTGAGGATCTGCGCCGAAGAGGAGCACACCTGGAACACAGCGCAGGTTTTGCTTCATTTTCTTATTGTTGATTCTATAGTGCTACATCATTTTTTCTAATAACCCGGATTCCTGCCATGTTAACTTACAAACCAGTGGAGCGCCCACCAGTGCCCAGGTAAAAAATCGCATTGCATTACCGACGAGCACCCAATTCCCATTTGCCGACTATGACAACAGACTGTACCATTTACATAAATGAGAATCTCGAACCGCGAGACTTGCGTGTTCACGACTTCCTCTAGCACCTTTCGGTCTTTACTGTGTCAAAATTGATCAAGAATTATGGCATCTGTTCTTCCAGTAATGCAATGTCCACCTGCCGTTTATCGGCAATTATTAATTATTAATTATTGTTCAATGGGAAAATAGATTACAGCGACTTTGAAGGCTTTTCTGCGAGCTAACTTGCCGTTCAAATTAGTGGTACAACGCTATAGTGACACTGACAGAATAGTCAGCAGTGACTGTGGTCGCTATACGGAAGGAAGACCTAGATAATAGACTTTGAAGCTCTCAAGCCAAACTCAATTATCAGACACAAAAAATGATCAATAGCGAAACTGGGTTCCCTGAACAGAATGGCTACACAGGGATCGCGTTAATGCACGTTTTTTGCGTATTTGATGCGCTTTGAAATTCACTTACATATTTTTGGAGCACATACACGTACGACGCACACAAAACAACTTCTGCCCACTCCAACACTTGGCTATCAGTAGGCTTGGCCTAGGCCTTTCACAAGATGGACTCAGACTGTCGGAGCGTGATCCAGTCACAGAGTAAACTGACCCAGCATAGCCGTGGTCAGTCAGACAAGCAGTGCCTCACGCACTGTGCTAGGCTACAGAAACAGTACTCATAACGTCATCATGTGGAGGGGGGAGGAATTCTGGAGCGAGTTTCTCAGAAATGAGCGCTTCGAGTTCGACCGAGTGCTACTGGAAAATTGGCGAAAACACACACCTTCTTGATTGATTTTGCTTACTTGTTCTAATTACTTTTCGCACATTTTTCAGTTAAGTGTGACATTTTATTATCTATATTTTTTAAAAGTTAACAGTACCATGAATTTGAAATCCGTGTTTATGACTTAGTATCAAGAACATAATAGAAATAATTCAATGAAAAGAATGAATACCTGACAGCCTCTGTTGTGTAACTTGTGTTACAAGTGCCTACTTGACGTTGCAGAAAGCTGTGTTCGTCAGTGAGAACAGGAGTTCTCAGGGCTCTTTGCTGGAAATTATGGGTGTCCAATTATGTCATCTTCTTTAATTTTACTGCTAGCCAAGTTTACATTTACAAGTGTAAATGTAAAGACAATTTTCCTTTTTTTAAAGAGAAGTTTTGAAATTGAAAAAATATGTTTCTTATTTGGACATGTCACAAGGAAACTGTGTTACACGGCTCTCTTTCAGTGAAATACTAGAATTTTATAAGTGTCTGAGGTGCAAACCCCTGTAAGGCAGACAGCATGGACAATGAATCAAATGGCAAAACAAAGCACAAAGACAGACAATACGTACAGTGGAACCTCCCTTATAAGACTCCCTCCCACTTAAGACCTACTTCTCCGAGACATTGCCCTTCTTTGTAAGTATTAAAATTACCTCCCTTATACAACTCCCTCCCACTGAAGACCTGATTTTGGATGATTTTTCAGGGTCTTAAAGGGAGGTTCCACTGTACAGAAGAAGATGAGAACATGCTGTTTGGAAGCAGACAGTAAAACAGACAGGCTTTCTATAGTTTAGTACAACTGGGTTTTACGTCACAGTACCTGAGAATCGCTCAAGTCGCTGCCGTCTGTTGCCATTCGCTTGGCGCGGTTTTCAGACACTTTCACCTTGCGTGCCCTTCGTTCTGTATCGTCTGCAAATCCAGTCCAGACAGCACTTTATAACAAATCACTCAAGTCGCTGCCATCTGTTGCCATTCGCTTGGCGCGGTTTTCAGACACTTTCACCTTGCGTGCCCTTCGTTCTGTATCGTCTGCAAATCCAGTCCAGACAGCACTTTATAACAAAATTATAGTTGATCTAAAACTCAAGAAGGAAGCTTGGTTTCAGTGACATGCGTTTCCTTGTTTACTCTTTAAAAAAAGCAACATGGGCACGCAAAAAAATCTAAAACAAAATAATGTCAAACTAATGCGTGTTTTTTTTAATCAGATAAGGCCTTTCAAGGTCCTCTTAAGTCGGAGTGTGGCTGCCCAAGTGGCGGGGTAATAAAAAACGGTCACATATGTAATGTTCTCATCCCTAACTGGTGCATTTGTACCATAATGTTCAAGTGCTTCGGCTGTTGGGATGATCCTGGAGTCTTTAACTTAAGCCAGAGAACGAAAACAACAACAGGCCTTTCAAGGAACAGAAAAAGCTCACTCACACACACACACACATAACCAACTAGCGTTCATACTGCAAATATTCCTGGTTCAATAAATTATATTTTTTTCCCTACTGGAGCCAAGAGCTCAATCAACAATCATTTCTGCACCAGACATAATAACTATTTCTGGCGCAGCAAGCTTTATTCAAACCCTGTGTTTTAAAGAATGAAAACATCCAAATGGACCACATCGGCTGGCACATCTGACATGTCTTCTCATGTCACTAAAACACTGTGTATGACCGTAATGAAACAATGACATGCAACTTCACAGCCATAATTATAGACGTAGTTGGATTTGCACTCATGTAAATGCTTGCTTATTAGCATATGAAGTTGATGGTGTTTTTTTAATTTAGTTTACACATTTATATGCTTCTGATGTTGAACGTCGATATTATTATCTGATTTGTGAGAAGCGGGAGTGGATGAACGTTCTTCCTCATGTTTCTTTTCTCTTTTCTTATTATCTTTCCCCGTTTAGTTCGATGTTGTTGTCTCTTTGTTTATTTCTTTGTTCTTTAGTTTATTTTTTTGAGGACTTGGATGAAAAAACACACATTATTTTTGCTTAATCTACTATCCTCATTAAAGAAAACGATTCAATTCAGAATTGTCATTCAACTCACCGAGAATGAGGTCTGCCCTCATGCCCACTGTGAAGCACTTGTTGAGGCGGCAGGACGGACAAAAGCGGCGGGTCTGCATGTTGATCTGGCATTCCCCAGAGAATAGGCAGTTCATACGCTGCACACACCCAGTCACACCGGTTCTTCACAATAATGCAACAGCAACAATGCTGCTAAGTCTACTACAGTGGAACCTCCCTAGTAAGACTCCCTCCCACTTCATTCAACAATGATACTAAGTCTACTACAGTGGAACCTCCCTAGTAAGACTCCCTCCCACTTCATTCAACAATGATACTAAGTCTACTACAGTGGAACCTCCCTAGTAAGACTCCCTCCCACTTCATTCAACAATGATACTAAGTCTACTACAGTGGAACCTCCCTAGTAAGACTCCCTCCCACTTCATTCAACAATGATACTAAGTCTACTACAGTGGAACTCCCTAGTAAGACTCCCTCCCACTTCATTCAAATTAAGACCTTCTCTGAGGTTGTAAGTATTAAAATTACATTTGACTACTCCCTCCCACTTAAGACCTTATCTTGGACGATTTTTCGGGTCCTAAAAGGCAGAGGTTCCACTGTACTACCCGGACTATTGTTACGCCTTGACTCTGGAGGCTCTGAAGGTGCCATGACACTGTACTACCCAGTACTTTGTTACGCCTGGAGGGAATGCCAGGTGCCATGACACTGTACTAGACGGAACTATTGTTACGCCTGTCTCTGGAGGCTCTGCCAGGTGCCATGACACTGTACTACCCGGCACTATTGTTACGCCTGTCTCTGGATGCTCTCAGGTGCCATGACACTGTACTACCCGTACTATTATTATCTGTCTCTGGAGGCTCTGCCAGTGCCATGACACTGTACTACCCGGCACTATTGTTACGCCTGTCGCTCTGCCAGGTGCCATGACACTGTACTACCCGGTACTATTGTTACGCTGTCGCTCTGCCAGGTGCCATGACACTGTACTACCCGGCACTATTGTTACGCCTGTCTCTGGAGGCTCTGCCAGGTGCCATGACACTGTACTACCCGGTACTATTGTTACGCCTTCGCTCTGCCAGGTGCCATGACACTGTACTACCCGGTACTATTGTTACGCCTGTCTCTGGAGGCTCTGCCAGGTGCCATGACACTGTACTACCCGGCACTATTGTTACGCCTGTGCTCTGGAGGCTCTGCCAGGTGCCATGACACTGTACTACCCGGTACTATTGTTACGCCTGTCTGGATCTGCCAGGTGCCATGACACTGTACTACCCAGTACTATTGTTACGCCTGTCGCTCTGCCAGGTGCCATGACACTGTACTACCCGGTACTATTGTTACGCCTGTCGCTCTGCCAGGTGCCATGACACTGTACTACCCGGTACTATTGTTACGCCTGTCGCTCTGGAGGCTCTGCCAGGTGCCATGACACTGTACTACCTACTACACTATTGTTACGCCTGTCGCTCCCTGCCAGGTGCCATGACACTGTACTACCCGGTACTATTGTTACGCCTGTCGCTCTGGAGGCTCTGCCAGGTGCCATGACACTGTACTACCCGGCACTATTGTTACGCCTGTCTCTGGAGGCTCTGCCAGGTGCCATGACACTGTACTACCCCTCCCACTATTGTTCTGTCTCTGGAGGCTCTGCCAGGTGCCATGACACTGTACTACCCGGTACTATTGTTACGCCTGTCGCTCTGCCAGGTGCCATGACACTGTACTACCCGGTACTATTGTTACGCCTGTCTCTGGAGGCTCTGCCAGGTGCCATGACACTGTACTACCCTACTATTGTTACGCCTGTCGCTCTGGAGGCTCTGCCAGGTGCCATGACACTGTACTACCCGGCACTATTGTTACGCCTGTCTCTGGAGGCTCTGCCAGGTGCCATGACACTGTACTACTTAAGTACTATTGTTACGCCTGTCGCTCTGGAGGCTCTGCCAGGTGCCATGACACTGTACTACCCGGTACTATTGTTACGCCTGTCGCTCTGGAGGCTCTGCCAGGTGCCATGACACTGTACTACCCAGTACTATTGTTACGCCTGTCGCTCTGGAGGCTCTGCCAGGTGCCATGACACTGTACTACCCGGTACTATTGTTACGCCTGTCGCTCTGCCAGGTGCCATGACACTGTACTACCCGGTACTATTGTTACGCCTGTCTCTGGAGGCTCTGCCAGGTGCCATGACACTGTACTACCCGGCACTATTGTTACGCCTGTCTCTGGAGGCTCTGCCAGGTGCCATGACACTGTACTACCCGGTACTATTGTTACGCCTGTCTCTGGAGGCTCTGCCAGGTGCCATGACAATGCAATATCACAATTCAAAAGCACAAGCACACACACACACACACACACACACACACACACACAGTCACACACACACTGGATGGCTTGATGTAAAAAAGCAAACATAATTGCTTATAAAATTCAATGTACCATCTGAAAATACAAAATTTGACTTAGTTTCACACACACACGCGCGCATGCACACACCTTTAGAGTACAATTTTTCAGACAGGCAGATTATAAATAAACAGTGAAGAAAGCATGATGCCTCCCATGATGGAGGTATCAAATTCAATACCAAAGCTGATGTCCCCGTCCTTGGTGAAAAATTACTTCCCCTAAATCCATGTTCTTCAAAAGTCTCCACTTGCGATGAAATGCATGCACACACACAGTATGGCGTTGCATGTTGTTCAACAGTCTCCACTTGCGATGAAATGCATGCACAAACACAGTATGGCTTTGCATGTTGAAAGCTTGCTGTTTTACCCATTATTATTTTTAAGATGTTTACTATGTCCCTTCCATGCTTGTCCACATGCTTCCCTTACTGAAGTTACTCACATTCTGCAAATGATTTCTGTGACAACTAAGAAACTATCACAAAGGTTCCAGAAGAAGCACTGACCAGTCAAAATAATTAATCCAGTCCCATTAACTAAAGATTTTGATGAGACTGAATTGACCCTATGGCGAATACAGAAAAACAAATTATACCTTAAGGCATTGTACGCATTAGATCAGCAATCCGTAAATTTGTTCCGTCTGAAAATGCGGATGGGATTGCGAATAAGTTTCTGCATGACGGCAATATGTACAATCCTTCATTTTCATACTTCCATAGTTGTTCTTGTTGCGGATTGCGCATGGGTTTCAGCATGGAACTTCCGCGCATATATACATGTGTGCACAGCCTAACTGATAGCTCAACAAAAGAATGAGAAAAAAATAAAAAGACAAAAAAATAAAGTGACCTCGGCACGCAGGGCGTTCCTCCTGAAGAAGGCTTTGCACGACTCGCAGGTGATGGCGTCGAAGTTGTGAGCCAGCGCCTTGTCCCCGCACACCAGGCAAACCTTCTCGTCGTCGCGAGGCCGCTTCCTCTGCTTCTTGCTGCGCAGGGGGCTGGTCACAGGCTCTTCACACACCATGTCCAGCTCTGCTCCGCCATCGTCGTCCCGCTTCATCAAGGGCAGAGCAGCGGTGACCTTGGTCAGGTCGGTCACCATGGCGAGGGCCACGGCCTGCCTGTCCGCGGAGCGCTCAGGGTCAGGGTCCACCTTTCCCGAGGAAATCAGCACCAGCTTTTCCTGGGGCGTAGGGTGGTCTGCCGCCATGGCCTGCTGGGACAGATCCAACGGAGTGGAGTCGTTGGGCGACGCTGACGATGGAGCTGAAACCAAACAGAATATGGGCAACGCATTGTATGGATTATAAGGCGCACAAGTCATTACAAGGTGCACCCCACAAAATGGAACACAAAATTGAGATTTTGTTATTCTATTTTCTTACTATTTTATCAGTCACATTATAAGGCGCAGGGGTCTCAGTCTGGGGGAAAAGTATCGCCTTATAGTCCGTAAAATACAGAAACCTGTCATCTTCGTGTGGAGTGTTGGGGGTACTATAACTGCCTGTGTCTGCAGGTCTGAATATGATTTTGAATGTGAACGGTAGCGCTGTGCTATCCAACTGGATAATGTGAATGGCAGCGCTGTGCTATCCAACTGGATAATGTGAATGGCAACGCTGTGCTATCCAACTGGATAATGTGAATGGTAGCGCTGTGCTATCCAACTGGATAATGTGAATGGTAGCGCTGTGCTATCCAACTGGATAATGTGAATGGTAGCGCTGTGCTATCCAACTGGATGATGTGAATGGTAGCGCTGTGCTATCCAACTGGATAATGTGAATGGTAGCGCTGTGCTATCCAACTGGATAATGTGAATGGTAACGCTGTGCTATCCAACTGGATGATGTGAATGGTAACGCTGTGCTATCCAACTGGATAATGTGAATGGCTATCCAACTGGATAATGTGAATGGTAGGGCTGTGCTATCCAACTGGATAATGTGAATGGTAGCGCTGTGCTATCCAACTGGATAATGTGAATGGTAGCGCTGTGCTATCCAACTGGATGTGAATGGTAACGCTGTGCTATCCAACTGGATGATGTGAATGGTAACGCTGTGCTATCCAACTGGATAATGTGAATGGTAGCGCTGTGCTATCCAACTGGATAATGTGAATGGTAGCGCTGTGCTATCCAACTGGATAATGTGAATGGTAGCGCTGTGCTATCCAACTGGATAATGTGAATGGTAGCGCTGTGCTATCCAACTGGATAATGTGAATGGCAACGCTGTGCTATCCAACTGGATAATGTGAATGGTAGGGCTGTGCTATCCAACTGGATAATGTGAATGGTAGCGCTGTGCTATCCAACTGGATAATGTGAATGGTAGGGCTGTGCTATCCAACTGTGCTATCCAACTGGATAATGTGAATGGTAACGCTGTGCTATCCAACTGGATAATGTGAATGGTAACGCTGTGCTATCCAACTGGATAATGTGAATGGTAGCGCTGTGCTATCCAACTGGATAATGGATGAATGGTAACGCTGTGCTATCCAACTGAATGGAATAACGCTGTGCTATCCAACTGGATAATGTGAATGGTAGCGCTGTGCTATCCAACTGGATAATGTGAATGGTAGCGCTGTGCTATCCAACTGGATAATGTGAATGGTAGCGCTGTGCTATCCAACTGGATAATGTGAATGGTAGCGCTGTGCTATCCAACTGGATAATGTGAATGGTAGCGCTGTGCTATCCAACTGGATAATGTGAATGGTAGCGCTGTGCTATCCAACTGGATAATGTGAATGGTAGCGCTGTGCTATCCAACTGGATAATGTGAATGGTAGCGCTGTGCTATCCAACTGGATAATGTGAATGGTAGCGCTGTGCTATCCAACTGGATCATGTGAATGGTAGCGCTGTGCTATCCAACTGGATAATGTGAATGGTAGGGCTGTGCTATCCAACTGGATAATGTGAATGGTAGCGCTGTGCTATCCAACTGGATGATGTGAATGGTAGCGCTGTGCTATCCAACTGGATAATGTGAATGGTAGCGCTGTGCTATCCAACTGGATAATGTGAATGGTAGCGCTGTGCTATCCAACTGGATAATGTGAATGGTAGCGCTGTGCTATCCAACTGGATGATGTGAATGGTAGCGCTGTGCTATCCAACTGGATGATGTGAATGGTAGCGCTGTGCTATCCAACTGGATAATGTGAATGGTAGCGCTGTGCTATCCAACTGGATAATGTGAATGGTAGCGCTGTGCTATCCAACTGGATAATGTGAATGGTAGGGCTGTGCTATCCAACTGGATAATGTGAATGGTAGGGCTGTGCTATCCAACTGGATAATGTGAATGGTAGGGCTGTGCTATCCAACTGGATAATGTGAATGGTAGCGCTGTGCTATCCAACTGGATAATGTGAATGGTAGCGCTGTGCTATCCAACTGGATAATGTGAATGGTAGCGCTGTGCTATCCAACTGGATAATGTGAATGGTAGGGCTGTGCTATCCAACTGGATAATGTGAATGGTAGCGCTGTGCTATCCAACTGGATAATGTGAATGGTAGCGCTGTGCTATCCAACTGGATAATGTGAATGGTAGCGCTGTGCTATCCAACTGGATAATGTGAATGGTAGCGCTGTGCTATCCAACTGGATAATGTGAATGGTAGCGCTGTGCTATCCAACTGGATAATGTGAATGGTAGGGCTGTGCTATCCAACTGGATAATGTGAATGGTAGCGCTGTGCTATCCAACTGGATAATGTGAATGGTAGCGCTGTGCTATCCAACTGGATAATGTGAATGGTAGCGCTGTGCTATCCAACTGGATAATGTGAATGGTAGGGCTGTGCTATCCAACTGGATAATGTGAATGGTAGGGCTGTGCTATCCAACTGGATAATGTGAATGGTAGCGCTGTGCTATCCAACTGGATAATGTGAATGGTAGCGCTGTGCTATCCAACTGGATAATGTGAATGGTAGCGCTGTGCTATCCAACTGGATAATGTGAATGGTAGCGCTGTGCTATCCAACTGGATAATGTGAATGGTAGGGCTGTGCTATCCAACTGGATGATGTGAATGGTAGCGCTGTGCTATCCAACTGGATGATGTGAATGGTAACGCTGTGCTATCCAACTGGATGATGTGAATGGTAGCGCTGTGCTATCCAACTGGATAATGTGAATGGTAGCGCTGTGCTATCCAACTGGATAATGTGAATGGTAACGCTGTGCTATCCAACTGGATAATGTGAATGGTAACGCTGTGCTATCCAACTGGATGATGTGAATGGTAACGCTGTGCTATCCAACTGGATGATGTGAATGGTAGCGCTGTGCTATCCAACTGGATGATGTGAATGGTAGCGCTGTGCTATCCAACTGGATGATGTGAATGGTAACGCTGTGCTATCCAACTGGATAATGTGAATGGTAGGGCTGTGCTATCCAACTGGATGATGTGAATGGTAACGCTGTGCTATCCAACTGGATGATGTGAATGGTAACGCTGTGCTATCCAACTGGATGATGTGAATGGTAGCGCTGTGCTATCCAACTGGATGATGTGAATGGTAGCGCTGTGCTATCCAACTGGATGATGTGAATGGTAGCGCTGTGCTATCCAACTGGATGATGTGAATGGTAGCGCTGTGCTATCCAACTGGATAATGTGAATGGTAACGCTGTGCTATCCAACTGGATCCAATGTGAATGGTAACGCTGTGCTATCCAACTGGATGATGTGAATGGTAACGCTGTGCTATCCAACTGGATAATGTGAATGGTAGCAACTGGATGATGTGAATGGTAACGCTGTGCTATCCAACTGGATGATGTGAAAGCGCTGTGCTATCCAACTGGAGATGTGAATGGTAGCGCTGTGCTATCCAACTGGATAATGTGAATGGCTGTGCTATCCAACTGGATGATGTGAAAATGGATGATGTGAATGGTAGCGCTGTGCTATCCAACTGGATCCAGTCAGGCCAATCCGGCTAGCGTATTATTGTGACGGAGGCAACACGCTTGTGACGCTTGTTGGCATTGGAAACACTAAGACTGGCACTGTGGCAGTAGCCTTGGATGTAGAATAAGATGAACAGTTCAAGTATGACCTGCTGTGTATAAGATACATGTCCATTATAAGAACACTGGATGTAGAATAAGATGAACTTTACAGTTCAAGTATGACCTGCTGTGTATAAGATGCATGTCCATTATAAGAACACTGGATGTAGAATAAGATGAACTTTACAGTTCAAGTATGACCTGCTGTGTATAAGATGCATGTCCATTATAAGAACACTGGATGTAGAATAAGATGAGCTTTACAGTTCAAGTATGACCTGCTGTGTATAAGATACATGTCCATTATAAGAACACTGGATGTAGAATAAGATGAACTGTACAGTTCAAGCATGACCTGCTGTGTATAAGATACATGTCCATTATAAGAACACTGGATGTAGAATAAGATGAACTTTACAGTTCAAGTATGACCTGCTGTGTATAAGATACATGTCCATTATAAGAACACTGGATGTAGAATAAGATGAACTTTACAATTCAAGTATGACCTGCTGTGTATAAGATGCATGTCCATTATAAGAACACTGGATGTAGAATAAGATGAACTTTACAGTTCAAGTATGACCTGCTGTGTATAAGATACATGTCCATTATAACACTGGATGATATTAATTAAAGGACATAATTTATGTACTCTGGGAGCATGGTTCTTTGCCCGTTCAGCCCCTCAACCTCCCCTCCATTTCCCAATCTTAACCCCCGCCCTATTTGAAGTGATTCTGTTAAGTGGTTCACGAGATACAGCCTGGACAGAAGAAAAAAACATGGTCAAGGGCAAGGTGAAGAAGCTTCAAAATGTATCCCACTGCATTCCTTGAATGCTGCCCATATGATCCACAGTAGGGTTATATTTATAACATAGGTCAGTGGCCAATGGTTTTCTTGTAATAGCCTCAAGGTCACATGTCAAGGTCAAGAGACTTCAAATGTCACCCACTAGATTCCTTACGTCATGCTGATCAAGAATATATAACTATACGGTTATGTGGGTGTACGGCCAATGGTGTTCCAACTATAGCCATGCTGTGAAAAGAGACAAGAGCAAAAGTCAAGATCAAGGTCGTAAATATGAACACTTCGCGCTACATGAGTATGACCTTGACCCAGTCTACCAACCTGCCAAATTTGAAGCCTGTAACTGCACAAATGTGAAAGATATGGCTAAAACACCAATTTCACACCTCCACGGCCTATGTCCTAGACCTCGATCAGTATCCAATATTCAGACTTACCATAATCCAATGCACCTACCTACGAAGTTTGATCATCGTAAGTCCAAAGATGGTTATAATAGATAGTATACCTTGATTGGTACCCAATATTCAGAATCACACATTAGCCAATGCATCCCCATACTAAGTTTGAACATTGTAAGTCCAAAGATGTGAAGGATATATACTAGTATTATTACTATTAGGCATACCTGTAACAGCTATAAGTATATATATATATATATATGGCAACAAGAAGAAATTTCGTTTTTCAAGGCCAAACTTCAAAGTCAAGGTCAGTGCGGATGTAGTTTTCCAACATGACCATTTGTGTACCGCAAGACACCACCACAAAATTTGTTTTTAAATTTCATCAACTGGTTCACGAGATACAGCTCAAGGTCAACTGGGTCATGAATATTTAAAGGAACCTTTCTTTTAGGATGCCTACCCCTCTACCAATTTGATTAAAATCCGCCCAGTAGTTTTTGAGAAAATTGATATTCACACACACACACACACACACACACACACACACATCTGCATCAAATTAGCCCTCCTCTAGTGGCCTAAAAAGTGACTAGCGTTAATTCACATCAATATGTACTTAGCTGTTACAGGTATGCCTAGTATCAGGCAGAGAAGATTGGGTGTGGCTTTAATCTTAGAAAGTTATAATTATAGCCTATTTGGCTTTTGATATAAATCACCAATGTCCTTTTGATTACTAATAGTGTCCTTATCTGTTTAAAAAAATAATGTACTTTAATTGCATAATTACCAACTTGAAAAGCAGCAGAGAGCCACATGACTGGTGACGATTGTCTAGGCCCTGGCCCCACCATCAAATGTAGGTACCTAACCGTTTGTTTCAGGTGTTAAGTAGATTTTCTCAGAAACCTTTCACACATGGCACACTAAAGTAAATTATGCTTACATCCTGTTGCTAGATCACACATTATACTGTAGATTATATATGCCTACAACTGTTCCTCACTGATGTCCTAACGTTATGGTCTGAACCTCCCTTCCTAATCCAACATCGTTAAGTTGAAGCGATGAGAGACAATTAAACCTAAAGCCTAGCTACACAACATAGGGCCCTTCAGTCACACTCACAGTACATTTAGCCGGGGGTCCAATCAATGTGCCCCCAAACTCAAACTAAAAGGGCACCCGGAACAAACGACAAGCGTGTCCGTTAAATTAGGCCTAATAGTGCAACAGATAAGGGGAACTGAGTTTCCACTCCACTTGTACTGATGCAAAGGTCATAGGTCTAAACAGTACATGCCGTACTGTTACATGGTCAAGTCATACTTATCAATCACTTTTAGGTCAGGCGATGGTACACAAGAACACAAGAAAACGTACAAGGCTAGGCCTACAAGGCTTCGTCCCAGGTACATGCGTCCTCAGGCTATATTCACATTATGCCCGTCAAGAACGATAATCTGTTGACTGAAAAAGCAATCGCTATGTTCTTTTCTGTTACAAATTATCGTTCTTGACTGGCATAAATGTGAATATAGCCCATCCTCACAGCTTTGCTGAACCCCGTTCTGCGCATCCAAGGCTAGAAATGAACACACGAACAGAAGGCCTACACGCAGCTGGTAGGTGCATTCTTCTTCTCTTCTTCTTCTGTGCTGGTGGCCAGCTTCTTTGCATAGTAAATGCACACACTGTAGGGGGTGACCAAATAAAAAGAAGCAGAAGAGAGAGAAAAGAAAAGCAAAGACAGAAATCAGCATTCAGTCGGTACACACTGAAAACACCGCAATCAACAAAACACACACACACACCACAATGCTAGGTGACCGTTTTTGTTTGTTCGTTTGTGTTTTGACAGCTGTTGCCTTTTTGGCTCACTCGTGTCAACTAAGTGAGTCGATAGGTTAGGTTAGGTTAGGTATTAGGGACAGGCTTTCTCAGCCTAGGCCTTGCAGCCTATAAAAAGTCCCATCATTGGCATATATATACATTTTGATTTTGCATTGGGGTCTGACACAAAAAATACATTTATACAAGCAATCAAATCATCTTTAGTAATTACTAATCAAATTCCTGAAACTGTGAAAGAGATCTATAAAGTTTGGTAATTCGTCCACAAGATTCTTGAAACAATTAGTATTAGGTGCATATTTGATATTAGTAGGGAGGGTATGAAGCAACTTGATCCGTTAGAAAAACAATATTTCCTAATGTTAGTACCGCAGTGTTTAATTTAAAAAAAATTGCCCTCAGACCTTCTTGTACATGTATTATCATATCGTGATACAGTGAATAGTGAGTCAACAGAAATATTGTCTATTTCATTGAATATTTTATATGTTTGAATGCGGTCTCCTCTCAATCTTCTTCCTTTAAGTTTAAGAGAATGGAGATTTAAATAATTCAGTCTTTCAGGATATGTCATGTATATTCCTCCAAAAGTTTAGTAGCACGCCTTTGAACTTTTTCAATTTGAATTGATTGCTGTTTCATGAATGGTCTATGGACACCAAATTGTATTAGCATTCTAAGTGTGGCCGAACAAATGAGTTACAATTGAAGAAAAATATCTTTGTTTAGATATGAAAAACTTCTGATAATGCCCAACATTTGATTTGCTTTGTTAACTACATGTACTATTTGAATGTGGTTATCAAAAGATAAACATGTATTAAATGTTACTCCTAGATCTTTTTCTATTGTTAGAACATTTATAAGTTGCATATCATTATTTAATTCCATATTATAACCACTCTTCTGGCTTGTCTTACCAACATGTAAGACTCCACATTTTGAAACATTAAAATATAAATTCCAGGTTTTAGACCAATTTTGTAAACTATTAATATCATTTGCAGAATATCATGATCAGAAGTTTTATTATACATTTTCGTGTCATCAGCTAATTTTTTACATAAACTGAGAACTGAATTAGGCATGTCGTTGATAAATATTGTATCATTTTTTAAAATACCACCTATATATATTGTTAAAAACTCGGGACTTTACTGGTGTTGCACTGCCTCCGGGCATTGCAGCCAGTATTGTTCCCACCATCTTTGTATTTACAAATGTCCCATATGTGTCTATGACCGAGAGGACGTAAAACACAATTTTTCATTCAAATATTGTATCATTTTTTTTATTTTAATATTGTATCATTTTTTGCTACTTCACATTAAAAGATATAATACTTGTAGCGGTGCCCTAGCCGATGAGGTTTAACCGAGGCGTGGTTACCGCTACACCTATCTGTATTGTTAAAAAAATCAGGACTTTACTGGAGTTGCACTGCCTCTGGGCATTGCCTCCAGTATGCACCATTTTCAGTTCAAATATTGTAAATAATATAGGTCCTAAAATGCTTCCTTGAGGAATACCGCTTAAGACGCTTACTTCAGATGATTTATTTAACCCTACTCTTCATACTGAGATTTGTCCTTTAGAAAATGTATCCATTTAAATACATCATTAGAAATACCATATGCTGACAATTTAACTAATAGTCTCTCATACATGTGGAGACATTCTTTTCTCTTCGTTGTGTGTGTGTGCGTGCGTGCAAAATATTTTCATTTTAATAAATGTTTTACTTTGAACAGTTATTTCCATTTGTGTTTTCCTTTTTTTCCCCCTGCTATTTAAAATAATAATACAATGGAACCTCCCATTATAAGACTCCCTCCCACATAAGACCTATTTCTCTGAGACATTGCCCTTCTTTGCAAGTATTAAAATTACCTCCTTTATAAGACCCCTCCCTTATAAGACCTCATTTTGGATTTTTTGAAGGTCTTATAAGGGAGGTTCCACTGTATAAATATGCTAAGTATTGTTGACCTTGGTAACCATGATCATGATGACCTTGACCTTTGACCTTGAATTTTTGTCTGTCAAAATATCACGCTCAGAAACTTCTGCATTCCCAGGCCATATGGCCATAATGGGTAAGGTATGTATGTGTACGGTTTTCACTTTTCACTGGTCTCCCTGCTGCATACAGCCGAAACATTCTGATTTCGGAGGAGCTCAAAGGAGAAAATTATTTGGAAGATTTATTGGGGGGAAAGAGGCAGGAGAATGGACCAATAAGTCAGAAATATAGATGACAGAAAGCAAAGGGAAAATGCAGTCAAAGAGAGTATATGTGTGTGCATGCGTGTGTGTGTGTGTGTGTGTGTGTGTGTGTGTGTGCATGTGTGTGTGTGCTAGAGCCTAGACCATAAAATATTTGTGAGACAGACAATTTGACAGAAGGACTCAAGGAGAGACATCAAAAAGCCTAAATGTTACAAAGAGTGATAACTTCGCAGCCTACACACCTTGCAAAGAATGAAGCCAACTTTCTCACTTCTCACCTGGAAGGTGGGAAGTGTTAGTGTGGTTGTTGTAGGCAGTGAGTGAGAACCACAATGATCCCCAACTGTAGTGTAGGTGAAAGGGTGGGAGTAAAAAACACGGCTTCAGTCAGCTGCAGAGTGCCAACTCTTTGTAATACTGGTATATTCAGGCTTTTTGGAGACATACACACACGTTCAAATCTGTCGCCCGCTACTATGAGAGTGTGTATTTGCGACATTGAGCATGAACCACAAATTTCACTTTTTTCTAGGGTTAGGGATAGGGTTAGGGTTAAGTAAATGGTTCAAGTAAAGAAAGAGTGAAATTTGTGGTTGTCGCATAGTAGCGGGCGACAGATTTGAACGAGCGACGATTTTGGCTGCGACACGCAGTACTAATACTACTATTAATCAATTGATTACTCACTCAAAAGCATTTAAGCAGTTTCCGCACACAGCTATTTGAAATACTAGTTGTGCTTGTACAATTTATCAAAGTAGGGCAATGTCTGCCAGTATTACTGTTACAAAACACAATAGATCAACAACAGTACAAGAACAAAATCATTGATCTCGTACTACTAGTACTACGTACTCGTGGGTCTATGAGTCGCCATCTTGTGGGCTAGTACACGATTCCATGGGTCACCAAAAGCCCTGGGATAGCTCAACATTTGTTAAAATCACTTAACACAGAAACAATGTAAAAACTGAAAAGGATATTAATTCAATGATTAAGCTAAAAATGTGTAGATTAACGACAAAACTGTCCAACCTGAAGGCTGACAAACACGTGGACAGAACTCGTACGTTTAGATAATGGAAAACCGGGCGACAACTGCACCCACTGTAGCGGACATCTTTTTTTGTCGGTGCAGATGCGCTACTAAACCGAGAAGCTCCGAGCGAATGAGTTCTGTAATATTATTCTGAAGCTTTTATAAAATAAGTTTACCAATATGGGACTAACAATATAAAATCATAACAGCAAACACAGAACAACTTACGCTAATCTTTACCAAGACAGATCAGGTTGAAAGACTACACATCTGACACAGTCGAATAGGAGGAAGTTGAGTACGACTGTACGCAGCTTTTAAAAATAGCCTGGGCCAAGGCCTACTTTTCGCATGCGCTGACTGACGTTGGGCGTTTCTTTTCATTTTCATTGCTACATTCTGGTTTCATTTATTTTATTTCCTATGATGTTTCAGTGAATATTTCACTATATAAAAACAATAAAGCTGATACATTTATTAGATGACGATTCCTTCCATCCCGACGATTCCTTCCATCCCGCATCACGCTAACGACCTTCACCTCCAACAGTTCAAGCAGACGATGGCCTCTTGGAGCAAAATCTAGGAACATCTTGTGATCGTTCCGGGTTTATTTTTGCATCACGATCGCACGTACAAAAACTGTGACCCCGCCCCTACACACATACATATTACACACGCGCGCGCGCGCGCGTAAGCCTACACGCGCTTATTGCCGGTTACGGCAGGTGGACATTGGCAGAAGAAGAAGAACACAATTGAACACAGTTTTAATGTTTCAGGCCTGCGGCCTATAACATGAGAGAGAGAGATTGATTGATTGATTGACTTTTATTTATAGGTGTTTTGTTTGGCCATATTAATTATAGTTGTCATTGTTTTGTTTGGCCATATTAATTATTGTTGTTTTGTTTGGCCATATTAATTATAGTTGTCATTGTTTTGTTTGGCCATATTAATTAGTGTTGTTTTGTTTGGCCAAAGAGAGAGAGAGAGAGAGAGAGAGAGAGAGAGAGAGAGAGAGAGAGAGAGAGAGAGAGAGAGAGAGAGAGAGAGAGAGAGAGAGAGAGAGAGAGAGAGAGAGAGAGAGAGAGAGAGAGAGATTTAATTCTGATCGCTTCTCGGCCTTTTGGCTAAGACAGTGATTCAGAGAAAATAATGCTTTACGCCCTCTTCGGCCTTTCGGCCATGTGGGGCAAGACAGTGATTCAGGAACATACATTTTTGTTTATACCTTGGTTGGTTTGTTCAGCCCGTCGTACATGGCGAAAGCCGATACGCGACGTTAAACTGAACTTCCATCCAGAGAGAGAGAGAGAGAGAGAGAGAGAGAGAGAGAGAGAGAGAGAGAGAGAGAGAGAGAGAGAGAGAGAGAGAGAGAGAGAGAGAGAGAGAGAGAGAGAGAGAGAGCGTGTGTGTGTTGTCGGATGTTCTTCTTCTTGTCGTCAATCGGCTCGTCAAACGGATGTTCTTCAGTTTTATCAGTTGAAAGTGATATCAAACGGATGTGTGTTTGTGCGCACGCGTGCGTGTGTGTGTATGTATACGCGTGTGTGTGTGTGCACGTGCTTAGAGCAGATGCGAGAGATATATACTTCCACGTGTGTGTGTGTGTGTGTGTGTGTGTGTGTGTGTGTGTGTGTGTGTGTGTGTGTGTGTGTGTGTGTGTGTGTGTGTGTGTGTCAGTGTGTCAGCGTGTGTGTATGTGTGTGTCACGTGTGTGTGTGTGTGTGTGTGTGTGTGTGTGTGTCACAAGAATGAAGATAATATTTAAAATATATGAAAAGATGAACTTGGCTGAGTATTGTGTAGGTCTAGGCTTGAAATGGGGTGGGGGGGGGGGGGGGGGGGGGGAGTAAATTTTAGTGAGATGCAAGATAGAAGGAGTAATTAAATTTTAAGTCATGCACGACACCCGACACCCGGGCCTCACATGATGCATGAAGAAAACGATATCTGTTTGAGTCATGTACGACCGTTCAGCATACCCGGTTCAGACAAGGACCCTCGGGCCCCACATGATGCATGCAGAGGGGAATATGACTTTTGTACATAATCATACATGACCCGGTCAAGCAGGCCCCACGTGGTGCTTGCGCGATAGAGGGAGGGGTGTGGGGGTGGGGTGGGGGGGTCGAGGATGTGATATGTTTTTAAGTGCAGTGCTTCGCAGCACCCTCGAAGTGAATTAAAGGACTATTTCAGTTCAGGGAACAGATTATTCCAAACAGTTATCAGCCCCTACGACGCCTTGCCTCGCCAGAACCACTGTCTCATCGTCATCGCATCGTCTTCATCCCCTAGAAGACATCACCGTCTTCAGGAATATCGTCCATAAGAGGCAACTTCTATTTGGACGCTAATCTCACCTTCACCTTACTCCAGTCACAGATGGCCCGTGCGGGGGAAGAAGGAGTACTTTATGTAGTCTGTCCTCGGGGTGATCCGCTGGTATTGCTGACTATGGCTATGTCTTCTGTTTGTAGGGGGTAAGGTCATCAAGGCAGAACATCGTACACAGGCTTGTCCGTTCAAGATTTTGAAGGATGTGGACAGTCCGGAGGCTCGGCGGCGTTCAGCTAGAGATGGCCACTGCAGCTGCTGTAGCATAGCACCGACACTGGAGGTGTTTCTGTGCCGGTTGAGCACAAACCTCGCAGCTCTGCGCTGGACTTTTTCCAAGTTCCGTGATGAGCCTGTTGGTGTGTGGATCCCAGACTGGGCTAGCGTATTCTACAGGTCCATGGCCTTGTATGCGAGCTCCTTTGATTGTTGTTGCAGAGCACACCTTCAGGTTTCGTCTCAGGAAGCCCAGGGTTCTGTTGTCCTTCGCACAGACAGCTTCGATGTAGGCTTGAGAGGTCAAGTCAAGTCAAGTCAAAATGATCTTTATTGAGGGTTAAAGAATAAGCTAACAATGCTTGTTTAAGCCTTGGTCGGTCTTATGTGTGTGTGTGTGTGTGTGTGTGTGTGTGTGTGTGTGTGTGTGTGTGTGTGTGTGTGTGTGTGTGTTCCCAAAACACTGTTCTTACCAGATGTTTATGTTATATCTTTATTCAAGTTTCGACGCAGCAATCATTAATTGCCTATTGAAGTTGGAAGACATTATAATGTTCCAAGAGAATTACGTATTTGTCGTAATTGCGAAATGGGCGAGATAGGAGACGAATTTCATTGTATAATGGAATGTCCAAAATACAATGAACTTCGTGAAAAATATGTTCCTAAAAAATTTCTGAAACCCAAATCCGTTTTCAATTTCTGTAGCATGTTTCAAAAAGGACGACGTATATGTTTAAATTTAAGTAAATTTCTAAAATTTGGAAAGATAATTTAAAAGTGTTTCTTTCACTGCTCACCAAATATTGACATTTCGCTGTTACTTTTGAATTTTTTGCGGTTTTGATTGAGTTTTATGTTTGTGTTATACTGTTTGTGTATCCTCCATGCCCCAAAAGGGGTCAAAGGATTAAACTTCTTGAATCTTGTGTTTATTCTGTTCCCATAGCACTGTTCTGCAAAACGAACGTGCTACACATGATCATATGAATAGGCCCTACAGTTAATAGTGATTGTGTAGAGTAATGGGTTTCTACATCATTCTGCATCAGGAATGTTGAAAAGCCAATTGTGACAAAATAGACATAATAGTTAAACGTATATAGGCCTGTTAAAAATAGCATATATAATAATGTCGTTGGTTTGTAAGCTTATGAGTTGTGCCACCAGAAAACAAGTCAATTGTATACTTCTTTTAGAAAGAAACAAACAAACAAAGCAAATAAAATTAAAAACCACTTGAGAATCTCGAGCAGGTGTGGGAGTTTTAGTTATCTCACCAGAAATGCTATGATCAATGATCATGGATATAGTGCAGGTTGCTATGTACTGAAAGTAGAGGATGGCTCAATATGTTTGCTAAAATTAATTTTGTTTTGTTTTGTTGCATTGGTTATGGTACCCCAAACCTAGAAAACATACGGTTCAAATTTTCGAGCCCCCTGCCCTCTTTGGGGGAGGGGGAAAGAAGGAGAATAAGAAAGAAAGAAACAAACAAACAAAGAAAAGGAAACAGAAGAAGAAAGACTGAAAGAAAAAGAAAGAAGGAGGATCGAGGAGGAGGAAGAGGAGAACCTTCAAGAAGAATAAAGGAAGAGATGGACCAAAACAGACAAAGACAGAAAGAAGTAGAAGAGAAGACTGAGATGGGAGTGTAGCAATTTAACCAGGTAGGCTTACTGCTAAGAAGGAGGAGATCAAGAGGAGGAAGAAGATAAACAAACATACGCAAACATGCATGTACTCAAACGCACATGTCTCTGATGCCACACTACATGCACGCTTGTACAAATAAGTATAGTCTAGGCCTCTGTTGTCCATACGGAATTTTAATGAAATAAGATTATGCTAATCAAACCTTGAACATTGGTATTTCCATTAACACATTAGACTGCATAATTAACAAAGCCATCGTGTGGCTGAAACCAAAATGAAATCATAAAATCGAGGAATACGACATGTAAGATAAAGAATTTAAATAATATAAGAAAATGTTAGTCTTTGAGGTTAACGTGTACCGAGACCTTAACTAGGACAGTGTCATGCCGGACGGAGGACCTCAATCATACAGGAGGACAGTGTCATGCCGGACGGAGGACCTCAATCGCCAGGAGGACAGTGTCATGCCGGACGGAGGACCTCAATCGCCAGGAGGACAGTGTCATGCCGGACGGAGGACCTCAATCGCCAGGAGGACAGTGTCATGCCGGACGGAGGACCTCAATCATCAGGAGGACAGTGTCATGCCGGACGGAGGACCTCAATCATCAGGAGGACAGTGTCATGCCGGACGGAGGACCTCAATCATCAGGAGGACAGTGTCATGCCGGACGGAGGACCTCAATCGGAGGACCTCAGGAGGACAGTGTCATGCCGGACGGAGGACCTCAATCGCCAGGAGGACAGTGTCATGCCGGACGGAGGACCTCAATCGCCAGGAGGACAGTGTCATGCCGGACGGAGGACCTCAATCGCCAGGAGGACAGTGTCATGCCGGACGGAGGACCTCAATCGCCAGGAGGACAGTGTCATGCCGGACGGAGGACCTCAATCGCCAGGAGGACAGTGTCATGCCGGACGGAGGACCTCAATCGCCAGAGGACAGTGTCATCAACCTCATCAGGAGGACAGTGTCATGCCGGACGGAGGACCTCAATCGCCAGGAGGACAGTGTCATGCCGGACGGAGGACCTCAATCATCAGGAGGACAGTGTCATGCCGGACGGAGGACCTCAATCGCCAGGAGGACAGTGTCATGCCGGACGGAGGACCTCAATCGCCAGGAGGACAGTGTCATGCCGGACGGAGGACCTCAATCGCCAGGAGGACAGTGTCATGCCGGACGGAGGACCTCAATCATCAGGAGGACAGTGTCATGCCGGACGGAGGACCTCAATCGCCAGGAGGACAGTGTCATGCCGGACGGAGGACCTCAATCGCCAGGAGGACAGTGTCATGCCGGACGGAGGACCTCAATCGCCAGGAGGACAGTGTCATGCCGGACGGAGGACCTCAATCGCCAGGAGGACAGTGTCATGCCGGACGGAGGACCTCAATCATCAGGAGGACAGTGTCATGCCGGACGGAGGACCTCAATCGCCAGGAGGACAGTGTCATGCCGGACGGACGGAGGGACCTCAATCGCCAGGAGGACAGTGTCATGCCGGACGGAGGACCTCAATCGCCAGGAGGACAGTGTCATGCCGGACGGAGGACCTCAATCGCCAGGAGGACAGTGTCATGCCGGACGGAGGACCTCAAGGACAGTGTCATGCCGGACAGGAGGACAGTGTCATGCCGGACGGAGGACCTCAATCACCAGGAGGACAGTGTCATGCCGGACGGAGGACCTCAATCACCAGGAGGACAGTGTCATGCCGGACGGAGGACCTCAATCGCCAGGAGGACAGTGTCATGCCGGACGGAGGACCTCAATCGCCAGGAGGACAGTGTCATGCCGGACGGAGGACCTCAATGCCAGGAGGACAGTGTCATGCCGGACGGAGGACCTCAATCATCAGGAGGACAGTGTCATGCCGGACGGAGGACCTCAATCATCAGGAGGACAGTGTCATGCCGGACGGAGGACCTCAATCAGGAGGACAGTGTCATGCCGGACGGAGGACCTCAATCATCAGGAGGACAGTGTCATGCCGGACGGAGGACCTCCTCAAGTCATGCCGGACAGGAGGACAGTGTCATGCCGGACGGAGGACCTCAATCATCAGGAGGACAGTGTCATGCCGGACGGAGGAGGACAGTGTCATGCCGGACGGAGGACCTCAATCATCAGGAGGACAGTGTCATGCCAGACAGGAGGACAGTGTCATGCCGGACAGGACCTCAATCAGGAGGACAGTGTCATGCCGGACGGAGGACCTCAATCATCAGGAGGACAGTGTCATGCCGGACGGAGGACAGGAGGACAGTGTCATGCCGGACAGGACCTCAATCAGGAGGACAGTGTCATGCCGGACGGAGGACCTCAATCATCAGGAGGACAGTGTCATGCCAGACGGAGGACCTCAATCATCAGGAGGACAGTGTCATGCCAGACGGAGGACCTCAATCATCAGGAGGACAGTGTCATGCCAGACTGAGGACCTCAATCATCAGGAGGACAGTGTCATGCCGGACGGAGGACCTCAATCATCAGGAGGACAGTGTCATCAATCCCAGGAGGACAGTGTCATGCCGGACGGAGGACCTCAATCATCAGGAGGACAGTGTCATGCCGGACGGAGGACCTCAATCATCAGGAGGACAGTGTCATGCCCTTCAGGAGGACCATGCCGGACGGAGGATCAATCATCAGGAGGACAGTGTCATGCCATGACCTCAATCATCAGGAGGACAGTGTCAGGAGGACCTCAATCTCCAGGAGGACAGTGTCATTGAGCGACTCCAGGTAGCAGCATGTACTTGTCGTGCAGCGCGTTCACCAGCTGCCGGTCTGCGATGTTGGGCTGGCGGGGGTCGAAGAGCACCACGCACTGCAGCAGGGCGTACATGGTCACGTCGTTCTTCAACAGGGTCTTCAGGGAGCGGCACAGGTCCGCGTGCTGCAGTATCAGCCTCTCGCGGCCCGTCAGCCGCACGAAGAGCGAGACGGGCAGCTCCCCGTAGGCCTTGATCCAGGCGTCACGCTCCACCACGAAGCAGGCCGCGCCCTTCAGGATCAGGGTCCGCATGGCGCACGCCTTGAGGGCAGCCAGCTGGTCTTCCACCTGCACCGACAGGGGGTTGTTCGTTGTTGATGTTGACGTACTCTGGCTAAAAGACTCCAGAGATCATCCCAACTAGAGTACTTTATTAAGGTACTCTAATCCCAACTAGAGTACCTTAACATAGAATATATCCCAACAGCCGAAGCACTTGAACTACGGTACAAATGCATCAGCTAGGGATGAGATCATCATTATGTGTGTGACCGTTTTTGATTAGGCCTAACGCCGTCACGTGGGCAGCCACACTCCCTCTTCGAGGGATTTTCGAGACTGATGATGTTATGCTTGGAACTTGTCATGGGTAAAGACAGTCCGCGTATAACTATGCATAGCATAACAGCATTTTGTGTAACCTTGGTGTTCTAGCCTATGTCAGTTATTGGTCTGACAGCCTTAAAGGGGCACCCTGACGAATGAGTTTTTGTAAGAAACACGCCGAGATCACCAGGAAAACACCCTTTACAGAGATCGCAACACTCACTTTGCTCTGGTTTCCTATAAATCAAACAGTCAAATCGGCGATTCCTCCTTGGCGGAGGTGCTGGAAGTCAAATTATTTCACACAAAGAGAAGGCGTGTGCCGTCTCTTTTCTAATGGCCGCCTGAGTTTAGACCAAACCGTTTGCACGAAATTTTCGCAATATAAGCCTTTTCATTTTTTTTTTTTTACATTTTATACATTTTAAGTAAAGGAGTTTCGATCACAACAAAGGAAATGCTACTCTCTCCGGCATCTCCGCCAAGGAGGAATCGCCGTTTTGACAGTTTGATGTATAGGAAACTAGAGCAAAGTGAGTGTTCCGATCCTTGAAAAGGCTGTCTTTCTGGTGATCTCGACGTGTTTTTTTGCAATTAAAACTCATCCGTCAGGGTCCACCTTTAACTTAAGCTAAGGCGTGAAAAGTGGGATAAATCATTGTTGTTTCATTATGAATTTTCACTGCAGTTATGAAATAAATAGGCCATAAACAAACATTTTACTGAAACATATATGAAGGACGCCTGTATCTATGCAGTACTGTATGTCAGTCCGTCTAGGCCTTAATAACCAGTACAGATGCCTGCAAACAAAGACTGCAAGCACGATCATGATGGAGATTGGCACACCGCTAGTCACACTGTTAATGTGTAATCTATTAACAAAAAGCTTAAAACATATCGGGCTTTTATTACTCTACCTGGTTGTCTTTGCGGTAGAGTTAACATCTGAGTCTGGGACGCTAAATGTTTGATTTCCAGCGTGGACCATATCATAAATGTCCTTTTAATCACCCGTATTAGTGTGTGGTCGGGTGCGACCTATGCGAACTGCAATGGGAAGTCCTCTTTTTGTTACAAAATTGAGGGAGCATTGTACACTACTGATGGATGTGTTTTGATTAAGCATTATGGGGTGGGTTCTCAATCGCATACACAATAACCCTCTCACTGACAATTTATCACAATCAATTTGTAAAATCCCTTATTCAACCGCCAACTCTCTCTCTCTCTCTCTCTCTCTCTCTCTCTCTCTCTCTCTCTCTCTCTCTCTCTCTCTCTCTCTCTCTCTCTCTCCATGCACACACACACACACACACACACACACACACACACACACACACACACACACACACACACACACACACACACACACACACACACACACACACGCACACACACACACACACACACACGCACACACGCACACACACACACACGCACACACACACGCCACTCAGGGCCTGACCAAGTGATTCATAAGGGGGGGGGGGGGGGGGTCGCCGTAGGCTGCAGGTCATTGGTTAAGGGGCAATGGGGGTCCATGGGGCAAAGTCCCCGGAAAAGTGTGCAATTTAGTGAAGAGTTATTACGGCAAAATCAAGCCATTTTCTTCCTTTTCACCTTTGTATGGGGTAGATGCTTGGGGGGATCCCAGACCAGGTAACCAGGACCCCCCCCCCCCCCTAGATCCGGCCCTGCAAGTATACCCCACAGGCCCTGGGGTATCCTAGGTGAGGGTACCTGCAGTGTGCGGTAGTCGGAGAGGCCTTTCATCAGCTTCACCACGTTCTGGGCACACACGTCACAGCGCCGTAACAGGTCCTCCAGAGTAATATTGTTCACGGCGGAATCCGTCACCTCAGAGGCCCCGCCCTATCAGCACACACACACACACACACACACACACACACACACACACACACACACACACACACACACGCACGCACGCACGCACGCACGCACGCACGCACGCACGCACGCACGCACGCACGCACGCACGCACGCACGCACGCACACACACACACACACACACACACACACACACGCACGCACACGCGCACACACACACACACACACACACACGTCACAGCGCCGTAACAGGTCCTCCAGAGTAATGTTGCTCACGGCGGAATCCGTCACCTCAGAGGCCCCGCCCTATCATCAACGCATGCGCTCGCGCGCACACACAAACACACACACGCGCGCGTGCATGCACGCGCACAAAGTCATATGCATAGTTTAAAAACCGTTGGCTGTAGACTCCCATATATCTAAACATTTTTATTCAGCACCACCCAAAGCATGATGCAGTAGGGGGCATTTTAAAAAGATTAAGTAATAGTGAAGTCCTCTAAATGAGAGAGCTGAGCAGCCAGTGGCTGTAAGCATACCCCTGCAGCTGCATTCTTCATCAGTATACCCCTACAGCTGTATTCTTCATCAGTATACCCCTATAGCTGCATTCTTCATCATTATACCCCTATAGCTACATTCGTCATCAGTATACTACTATAGCTGCATTCTTCATCAGTATACCCCTACAGCTACATTCTTCATCAGTATACCCCTATAGCTACAACCCCTATAGCTACATTCGTCATCAGTATACCCCTATAGCTACATTCTTCATCACTATACCCCTATATACCCCTATAGCTGCATTCTTCATCAGTATACCCCTACAGCTACATTCTTCATCAGTATACCCCTATAGCTACAACCCCTATAGCTACATTCGTCATCAGTATACCCCTATAGCTACATTCGTCATCAGTATACCCTATAGCTACATTCTCATCATTAGCTGCATTCTTCATCAGTATACCCCTACAGCTATACCCCTATCAGCTGCATCATCAGTATACCCCTTCATCAGTATACCCCTGCAGCTGCATTCTTCATCAGTATACCCCTACAGCTGCATTCTTCATCAGTATACCCCTACAGCTGCATTCTTCATCAGTATACCCCTGCAGCTGCATTCTTCATCAGTATACCCCTATAGCTGCATTCTTCATCACTATACCCCTATAGCTGCATTCTTCATCAGTATGCCCCTATATGCATTCTTCATCACTATACCCCTATAGCTGCATTCTTCATCACTATACCCCTATAGCTGCATTCTTCATCACTATACCCCTATAGCTGCATTCTTCATCACTATACCCCTATAGCTGCATTCTTCATCAGTATACCCCTATAGCTGCATTCTTCATCACTATACCCCTATAGCTGCATTCTTCATCACTATACCCCTATCACCCCTATAGCTGCATTCTTCATCTATACCCCTATAGCTGCATTCTTCATCACTATGCCCCTATAGCTGCATTCTTCATCAGTATGCCCCTATAGCTGCATTCTTCATCACTATACCCCTATAGCTGCATTCTTCATCACTATACCCCTATAGCTGCATTCTTCATCACTATGCCCCTATGGCTGCATTCTTCATCACTATGCCCCTATAGCTGCATTCTTCATCACTATACCCCTATAGCTGCATTCTTCATCACTATGCCCCTATGGCTGCATTCTTCATCACTATGCCCCTGCAGCTGCAGGAACGCATTTGAAAGGGGCAGTGGCAAAGTGATACTGAGAGCGGAGCTGTTCGTAGCTGTAAGCTGTAAACTATCGACTGTACACCCCAGTATTTTTGATGTGCTTATTACTTCTGTGTCAATAATTCCTTTCATGATTTTACCACAAATAAAAGAGTTTGAGTTTGAGTTTGAGTTTTGATGAGCATCATCCAAAGAATGCAGTTGGGGAATTTTGAAAGGGTCAATATTGACATGGGTGCATCAATAAATAATGTCATAAAAGGACGCTATTTGCCTGTTTGTGTCCACACATGCATACAATTTATATCATAATAAACTTCAACCATTCTGCTTTTAACATGCAGTTTGAACATGACGTCATCAATCACGTCATATTCCGAACGCCATTAACAAAGCCATGTTTGCAGCTGAGCTTACCAGACGGACACTTGAAGACTAGTTGGCCAAAATTCATGCAAATTAGGATTCTGTTTAAGTGCGACCGTGTGTGTCCTGCTGCATTGTAGTTAGAGAATTAGATGATGATTGTTGACACTCAAAGACGAACATAGACTTGTATTTGTCTTTGGGTGAAATGACTGAAGCAAAAATTCCATTTATTTTTGCTTAAAAAGTAAACCAAAGATGTACTATATTAGGTACATTGCCAAGATTCTGCGACAAATCTTTGCCCTGAAAAGTGAGTGAAGAGATAGATGTCCTACTTCTGAAGTGAAGACATGAAAAAGCGGTGGGTAAAATGTTAAATAATTTTTCACAAGAATATTCTCAGTTTCAAAGCCTGCAAAAAGCAGCAAATTCACAGCTCCAGACTTTATTTCTGTCAGAGTACCATAAAGTACTGGAATCAAAGCCAAAACGCTTGAAAATGTGTGTGGTTATGAAGGAAGCGTAGTTTATATTCATGGAAAAGTTTCATGTAAATCAACCGTTCACTTGCTGTTTTACAACTGTAAGGACATTTTTATTGATGGGCCCATGTAAATGAGAGCGACATCGAACCATCGAGAGAGTGAGAGCGACAGCTGCATACGCCCATCAGGGGTGGCTCAACTAGTCAAAGGGGGGCTGGGAGTTCTAGCGGCTCGGTCGGGAGGTTTCGGGTTTCTAGAATAGCAGTTGCCTCCTCTGTAATCCTGATATAATTGTTGGACACACCTGCCCGGCACACACTTAACTATCCAACCCACACTTGGTGCATGAATGTCAGCAAGCCTACCTGCTGAGGGAGGCGAAGGATGGTGTTCTGGTACGTGGACGAAATGTGCGTCAATAAAGCTCGCTCCTCCTCGGTCAGCCTCCAGTACATGTGGGGATCCGAGGGCAACTCATTCGCCAGTAGGGGTTCAAATCCCTTCAAAGCCTTGGGCGCGAAATACGAAGGAGGTTGGGTGGAAGGAATGGGAGGAGGAGGAGGTGATGACAGAAGGTAAGTCATTGAAGGTGGCGGAGGAATCTCTTGGCTGTACTGATGGTTGATGTCGTTAAAGTGATGGCTTGGATAACTTTGTTGCTGCACGTGGGACTGGGACTGGTAGCCAGAAAGATCCTCTTCTGAACATGGACGGCCATCACTGCCGCTGTTGCTGCTTCCAGGAGAAACAGGCAAGGCTGCTGAGTTTGCCGATGCTGTTGTTGCTGCAGCCGCCGCCACTGTTGTTGTTTCTTGCTGTTGTTTGCTTCGCTTCAGAGACGGCTTAGCTTGTCTCGCTCGCCGTTTCTTTTCGTCTGGAAAGAAAGTTGACGGGATAAGCGGACGAACGAACGAATGACACTGGTGCCAAACCATGGCGGTCTACGTAGCCTGATTGCACATTGGTTAGGCAAATGACAAAAGCTACAGTAAGACTCTTAGTTATTACCACAGTCAAACTCACTTTTAATCTCACCAGTAAGACTCTTAGTTATTACCACAGTCAAAATCACTTTTAATCTCACCAGTAAGACTCTTAGTTATTGCCACTGTCAAAATCACTTTTAATCTCACCAGTAAGACTCTTAGTTATTACCACAGTCAAAATCACTTTTAATCTCACCAGTAAGACTCTTAGTTATTGCCACAGTCAAACTCACTTTTAATCTCACCAGTAAGACTCTTAGTTATTACCACAGTCAAACTCACTTTTAATCTCACCAGTAAGACTCTTAGTTATTACCACAGTCAAAATCACTTTTAATCTCACCAGTAAGACTCTTAGTTATTGCCACAGTCAAACTCACTTTTAATCTCACCAGTAAGACTCTTAGTTATTACCACAGTCAAACTCACTTTTAATCTCACCAATACGACTCTTAGTTATTACCACAGTCAAAATCACTTTTAATCTCACCAGTAAGACTCTTAGTTATTGCCACAGTCAAACTCACTTTTAATCTCACCAGTAAGACTCTTAGTTATTACCACAGTCAAAATCACTTTTAATCTCACCAGTAAGACTCTTAGTTATTACCACAGTCAAAATCACTTTTAATCTCACCAATAAGACTTAGTTATTGCCACAGTTAACCTCTTTACATTGGATGACAATGGGACAAAAATGGCTGAGTCATCGGAAACCCCAAGGCCTATGCATCACATTTGACTAATAAAGAAAAGTCAACAGAAAAAGTATGCAATAAACTGGAGTAAAATGAACAACAAAAAGGAACACTATACATCCACACAGAGACAAAAATAACAACACAATACTGATTCGTATTACGGGTTTTTTCCTGTTATTGTTGTTGTCTGTTGCTGTTTCTGCTGTTATTTGCTGCTGCTGCTGCTGTGTTTGTTGTTGCTGTCTTACCCAGAATCATGTCGGCCCTCATGCCAATGGCGAAGCACTTCTTCAGCCGACAAGCTGAGCAGTAACGGCGAGTCCGAATATTAATGGGGCAGGACCGTTGAAAGGCACACTCCTGCAACTGAAAACCAACAAACTCACATAGTGCATTACAGGACACGAAACGGTTGATCCCCTGACTAAGGAAGGCAACACAAAAGGTGGACAGGCCTGCCAGCCTCCCAGAGGTCAAGACCATCATCAAGGCCAAGCAGCAGAAGAAGTGGGCTCAACAACACCCGAACTTCAACAAGACACCCCCCTATTGATCTTCTATCCCGTCAAGAACAGGTCTGCATCTCCAGACTCGGAACAGGACACAATACGTTAATTCATTGTTGGTTTTGTTGTTGTTGTTGTTTTATAGTCTAATATCACCATTGTGTGAACAGACTTTAAATTAAATCAATCAAATCAAATCAACAGGACACAACTGTCTTCATCACCACATGTTCACTAAATTCCGTATTGATCAGTCCGAAAAAAATGTCCTTATGGCGCTGGAAAACAAACAAGCGCACGCCTCCTAGCGTCCTGCCCATTCTACAATCAGCTGAGAGAGACCATCTGGAAAACAGACAAGAGAACGCCTCCTATCATCCTGCCCATTCTACAATGAGCTGAAAGAGACCATCTAGAAAACAGACAAGAGAACGCCTCCTAGCGTCCTGCCCATTCTACAATGAGCTGAGAGAG
The DNA here is from genome assembly GCA_017654935.2 of Phymorhynchus buccinoides. Lineage (NCBI taxonomy): Eukaryota > Metazoa > Mollusca > Gastropoda > Neogastropoda > Raphitomidae > Phymorhynchus > Phymorhynchus buccinoides. The sequence goes on from CM065683.1 coordinate 71,890,946, forward strand.
ACCATCTGGACAACAGACAAGAGAACGCCTCCTAGCATCCTGCCCATTCTACAATGAGCTGAGAGAGACCATCTGGCCAGACCTCGTCCCCTGCAGCCAGAAGCTCTAGGGCAGCCTTTGGAGACCTTCAACGTACAGCTGTCGTCACTCTGGATGATCGAGTGTCCGTCCAAGACGTTCGAGAAGAAGGAGAAGAAGAAGAAAGAAGAAGAAGAAGAAGAAGAAGAAGAAGAAGAAGAAGAAGAAGAAGAAGAAGAAGAAGAAGAATAAGTGCATTAGCAGTTCAATGCCGTTGCATAAATGATCATGGATAACAAGCTATAATTTCTCACTAGTTTAGGCCTACTCTCTTTTAGCTTACACTTTGGGCCAACAACATTCCGTGTGCAACAACCTATCAATTCTTCCTAAAATTGCAAGCTGGTAATTTCTGGTAGTGCAATGGCTGGTAGTGTTCCAGCTTCATAGAAGCATAGGGCCTATATCATTATTGGTCCTTGTCCCATATTTTTGTTTTCGAAACGATTATTGTATGTTGTTTGCTTAGAACGTTGTGTGCAGTGGTGTAAGTACAAACACACCATCATTATGGTCATAGGCAATACTTTCATATCAAAGAAGTCACGAATAAGACAAAGCACAGATATGAAGAAAGAACACAAAGAAACAAAAACACATAGGCCTACCACAGGTTTTTTTACAAACCAGAAAATATTGTACAGTGAACTCAAACAATAATATTACTGAATTTAATAAAAATAAAATCATCATCATCATCATCATCAAGTGGAAATGCTGTAGCCAACAAAGGATGAAATATAGGACCTAACTCTGATCTCCTTTAAAAAAACCAAATCATCATCAAGTGAAAAGTATAATGAAAATAATAACAAGAGGCAAAGCCTGCAAGGCTCACGTCTGATTTTTATTACTATAGCAGGCATGGGAATTCCCATGACAATTCCCATGCCTGTATAGAGAGAATACTGTTATGTAGACACTTGTGCATCTGAAAACTGAATTAATTTTTATTTTACTGTGTAAATTAAAATTATTTCTATGCACCCCTACCCCTTTCTTTAAAATTTAATTATATGTATGCGCATGTAACATAGTGGAGCCCTATTTTTATTTTTGGCAAACAAGTAAAATTGAAAAGCATATTGACCAAGCTTTCAGAAAAAACATAGTGACCAATTCCCCCCCGCCCCCCCCCCCCCCCCCCCCCCCCCACCGGGGTAAGGGGGGTCTACGGACACCTGTAGTAGGCCTAGTCTTTGCCTGTGGGTCTAAGCCTCTTACTCTTAGAAAATTAATAATTGAAGTTGCGTGATCTGTTACTGTTTTAAACTGATTGTTCATGCGATGAAAACTTGTTCCACATCATCTACATTTCTGTAAGATATTTTATATTAGTCCTAATATTTTATTTTCGTTTCGTTAATTCCCCCCCCCCCCCCCCCTCTGCCACAAAGCAAAGGTCAAGGTCACAGCCAGCAAGCTCATCCATGTTTATCTTCCCCTGTACAGTCTTTGCTCATGGTGATCAATCGTCTAGGCCTAACAAAGGATTCGTACGTCGAAGGCAGTGAAATCGACGAACCCTGGATTTTCCGTATATTTTTTTTCAAGACTGAAATGAATGTGGGCTAAATGTTAAGTACGTCGTCTTGATTATGAGGTAAGGCATGGACTCTAGACCTAGGCCTTGTTGCCGGAAGTGCGGTAGGCTAAGTTATGCGCAGAGATGATGTGCAACTGAACACGAACAACCGTTACTCAAAGGCGCAAATAAAGCTAAACAACCGGGCCGTCAACGCACACACTCGGTACATCCATTTGTTACAGAAAATATAAGTTGACGACGTTAAAATGTACCTATTTGTACACACCTGAAGTCTTGTGTTTCTTTTTAAAGAGCGTTTTTGTATATCTAATGGAGAGTCTTCTTTCCAGTATGTATCTCCTACTCGGTACAACACAACAGTTACAGTAATCTCTGCAACAAATGATTTTTTCTTTCTTTTGTTCCTTACCGATGTATCTGACTGCTTTGATCGCCATGACTTGAAGGCTCACGTCAAAATCAAGTATCCTGCTAACTTTAACCCTCTAACATCTTATGGGTTTTTTGAGAAAATGACAACGTTAAAGTTTCAGTGGAGAGTGAGAGTCTTCTTTAGTTTGAAGAGTGTGACTGAGTCAAGGTTAAAGGTTGCACAACAGTAATCTCTGCAACAAATGATTATCTTTATTTTGTTCTTTATCAATGTATCTGACTGCTTTGATCGTCGTGACTTGAAGGCTCACGTCAAAATCAAGTATCCTGCTAACTTTAACCCTCTAACGCCTTATATGTTTAGAGAAAATGACAACGTTAAGGTTTGAGTTAAGGTTAAAGGTCGGGGCCACGGACGCAACACACACACACACACACACACACACACACACACACACACACACACACACACACACACACACACACACACATACACACAGACACACAACCGAACATGTACGATACTATAGACTCACTTTGTTTTAAAAAACGACGTGAGCCAAAAATGAAATCATTATCATCATCATCATCACCACCACCACCACCAACACCACCATCATCGTCATCATCAAGTGAAAAGTAGCCTAGAATATCTTATTATATCATCAAAGTGTTAATCAGTCCACTCACCTCTTCCCATTTCAAGGCGTTCCTCCTGAAGAACGCCTTACAGGACTCGCACGAAATGACGTCGAAGTTGTGCGCCAAGGCCTTGTCTCCGCAGATGCGGCAAATCTTGTCCTGCAACGGCCGCTTCCTGCGGAGAGGAGCACCCCCGGAGGTGGAGCTGACACGGGCAGGCTTGGAGGAGGACGAGGAGGAGGAGGGGGAGGAGGAGGAGGGGGAGGAAGAGGAGGCTGCATTCTCCTCGTCTTCCTTGGGGTCGGTGTGGGTGGACACTGGGTGGGTGAGGAGACCAGAGGTGTCCAGGGGGGTAGTGATGGTCAGGGATAGCTCGTCGTGGCTGTTGTTTTTTCTGGGTAGTTTGTTTTGTTTGTCGTCGTCTAGCATGGCTGGGTGGACTGGGTAGTTGAGGTGACACCTAGGGGAAGTGTTCAATCGGGTTCGTCTGCAACATGATAGAAAAATAATGGATACCCATGGCCATGTGTGTGTGTGTGTGTTAGTGTATGTGTGTGTGTGATTGAGAGAGAGAGGGTGTGTGTGTATGTATGTGTGTGTGTGTGTGATTGAGAGAGAGAGAGTGTGTGTATTTGTGTGTGTGTGATTGAGAGAGAGAGAGAGAGAGAGAGAGAGAGAGAGAGAGAGAGAGAGAGAGAGAGAGAGAGAGAGAGAGAGAGCGAGAGAGAGCACGTGCATGCATGTCGTTCGCGTACATAGGCCTACACATGTAGGCACACAACTGTCGTATGGCACAATTTAAAAAGTGAACTAACAATGGAACACACTGCATCTCATCATGCCATAGGGGCCTACCAAAACACACGCCAGGCTAATCTTCATAGGCTAGGCCTACAGCACCGCTTTATGAATCATAAATAGGCTAAATATAGCGAATCGCGTGTACCAGTGTTGATATGATAATAGGTTCATCCATTCTTTTTTCTCGTGGTACTTGTATCTCCATCTCAACAATCTTAAGGGCCTGTTACACTACATACGATTCACTCTAAATACGATGCAAGTTTTACACTGATGTGAGTCATGATTCTCGTGAAATTCATGTAGGCCTATTGAGTCTACTTCAGCATAGTGAGCGAAAATAGCCGAATTAGGTTTTTTTTAAAATTGTTATTCACAATATCGGAAAGTACAAATGCGCAGAAAGAGGACCGTGCGCTGAGAGAATCAATGAAATTGAAAAAAACCAACCATTGATATTATGAAAGGAAAGAATGCACACGAATAAACGAACAAACTACTGATGGAAAACAGTTAGGGACCAGTCACCTTTCCAACCACGAATGGCAATGCAAGGTTTTTGCGCAAGCATTTAATTCATTATCTCGTCAATCAGAGTACCAAATTGCATTCCGATTTGATTATCCGTTTGCTTTCCGCGAGCCCTCAAACAACATAGGCGTTCAAAACGAAAATTGCAAGTCCTTCGACACGTGGCTGGCAATATTACAGGTCTGCGCTACAGAGACGAAATTGTGGCCCCACTCGTCCTGCCGATGCTCCAACAGATGGGACCCCAGGCCATCTTCCAAGATGACAACGCCACCCCACACCGAGCCAGGGTGGTGACCAACTTCATCCAACAGGCTGGTGTTGTCAGGCTTGTTTGGCCGGCCTGCAGCCCAAATCTCAACCCCATAGAGCATGCATGGGATGAACTTGATAGGCGGTGAGGGCAAATCATCCTCCCCCCAGGAATCTCCAGCACCTACTCCAGATGCTTCGTGCTGAGTGGCAGGCCATCCCACAGGAGTTCTTCGTGAAGCTGGTGAACTCCATGAGGCGCAGATGTGATGAATGCCAAAGGAATCGTGGTGGACACACACACTACTGAACATGTCGAAGGACTTGCAATTTTCGTTTTGAACCCCTATGTTGTTTGAGGGCTCGCGGAAAGCAAACGGATAATCAAATCGGAATGAAATTTGGTACTCTGATTGACGAGATAATGAATTAAATGCTTGCCCAAAAACATTGCATTGCCATTCGTGGTTGGAAAGTTGTGCATGTCCCTAACTTTTTTCCATCAGTAATATAAAGAAATAAAAACAAAAAAATAAAAACAAAAACCTTTGGTGAATCCTCCTTTTCACACTCGGCTCCTTCTGTCTGGAATAACCTGCCCAACAGTGTTCGCCACTCTTCCTCTCTCCAGACTGTCAAAACCTCTCTAAAAACACATATGTTTCAAACATCCTATCACTAACTGCTTACCGTGATTATGTTGACTTAGACATTGTGTATGTGCGCGTGCGCGCGTCACAGTGTGTGTGTGTGTGTGTGTGTGTGTGTGTGTGTGCGTGTGCGTGCGTGTGCGTGTGCGTGCGCGTGCGCGCGCGTGTGTGTATGTGTGGTGTGGTGTGGTGTGTATGTGTGGTGTGGTGGTGGTGGTGGTGGTGGTGGTGTGTGTGTGTGTGTGTGTGTGTGTGTGTGTGTGTGCGTGTGCGTGCGTGCGTGCGTGCGTGCGTGCGTGCGTGCGTGCGTGTGCGTGCGTGTGCGTGTGCGTGTGTGTGTGTTGACATTGAAAATACCATATTTTAATATTCAATGTATTTAGTCCTTATCTACAAAGTTCATTGTGTATGTGCATTCATATGTATGTGTATCCATTGCATTTTAGTGTTTACTTTGATATTGATGAAAAGCGCTCTGACCTCCCTGCAAAGGGAGTAGAGCGCTATACAAGTGTCCTGAATTATTATTATTATTATTATTATTATTATTATTATTAATATTATTAAAAAAATCAAACAATCAAATAGTAATAATAAATGAGT
>CM065683.1:71901423-71906423 GCA_017654935.2 Phymorhynchus buccinoides
TCTCTCTCTCTCTCTCTCTCTCTCTCTCTCTCTCTCTCTCTCTCTCTCTCTCTCTCTCTCTCTCTCTCTCTCTCTCTCTCTCTCTCTCTCTCTCTCTCTCTCTCTCTCTCTCTCTCTCTCTCTCTCTCTCTCTCTCTCTCTCTCAAGCTTTTTTTGTTTGGTTTTCTATCTATACCGGTGCAACATTTAAGTAAACTCAATTTTAAAAATAATAAAAATAACAACTATACACGAAACAAATGAAACCGGACACACGGAAATACGCGGACAGCGCACTTACCTTTCCAATACAAGTGTAATGTGTAGGCCTACAGCGATCTGTGTTCATTGGAACACGAAGTGACATCGATCGTTACTGCGAAGTGACTCAACTGTCGGCCTAAGCGTTACAAGGGGAGGTCGAGATAATGCCAACAACTGCAGCGCGTGATGAAAAAAACAGTTGGCCCAGTGTTGATAATGATGATTGTAGGCCTCTGGTGCATAAACAGAACGCACAACCAATAGCTGGGCTGTCTCTAATGGGGTTAAACAGTACGCACACCTTGGGCTATCTCTAATGGGGCCATTGCACTACACACGGTTCGACCCAATGCCATGCGATTTGACATTTGTGTGAGGCATGATTGTCGTGAATTTCTACTGACTGATGAAATCCTACCAGTTATGTTCACTGTATTGGAAGTCCCCCGTGCACGAATCTGATGAATTGTGCATCAAACATTTGATTTGATTCGTGTATTGGGGTATATGTGAGCAACAAACGGTAGAATTAATGTTAAAAGGGAGTATTTTACGTGAATCATGATTCACAGACATCGTCACAATCTTCGTCTTCCAATCACTGGACAGGGCCCTATCGCGGGCGTTTGAAGTCCAACTAACTGGTCACATTAGGCAGGCGGCATTAAAACAGGATTCTAAAACAGTGCAATACTGTACTAAAGGTCTTGCCTTAAAACTATTTACATTTCTGCATGGAGTTTTAGCAGAAAGAGGCCCGGTGGCTGGTGGTGATGCCACCGAGGCTTCCCTGAAAACCTCTGGACTGATGGTGTCTGTCATGGCTGTAGGGAGTGAGTTCCATTCTCTCAGCGTGCGAGGGAAGAAGGAATAGTAGAGGACCGGGTGTGCTGTCCTTTCTTGAAATAATCTCTGACCCTCTTGTTCTAGGGTCACTGGGGCGTAGGTACTGGTTGGGGTTTAAGTCAACGAGTCCATTATTGATCTTGTGCAGCAGGCACAGACGGTTGATCTTTCTCCTTTCGTCTAAGCTGTCCCACTGCAGCTGCCCCAGCATACCATCAACACAGCCAGGCCTGTTGAAAGAGAATCTGGCTGCCCCGTGCTGACCCAAGATGATGCGAGTCTTTACGTAGGTGAGGATCCCAGGCGGTTGAAGCGTACTCCATGATGGGCCGTACCATGATGGTATAGGAGGCGGCCTTGACTCTGATGGTACAGTCGTTAATGTTACGGCGCAGGAAACCAAGGGCTCTGTTTGTTTGTCCTGCCGTCACCTCGGTGTCTTGATCAGGAAATGTTGGTTAGAGTGACGCCCAGGTATTTGCTGTCCTCAGATGTTTCTAGGACTTCACCATGCAGGGTGTATGTTGTTTCACGGACCCTTTGGCATTGTTTCGCATGATTCTGATGAGATTGCATTTGCCTGGGTTAAACTCCATTTGCCACTCCTTCTCCCATCTATCCAGCGAAGACAGATCCGACTGCAGGGCTTGTTGCTCTTTGTCTGAAGAGATGGTTCTAAAAAGCAGACAACCATCAGCAAAGAGCTTGGTCTGAGAAGACTGTACAGCGTCGGGTAGATCGTTGATGTATGCCAGGAAGAGGAGGGGTCCTAAGACAGTACCCTGGGGCACTACCGATCGCATTGCGTTGGGATCGAATCGTATGCAGTGTGGCTGGCCCTTAGCGCAGGGTAGGCAGTCTAAGCTACTTTATCACAATGGTAACAATCGAACTGAACGTCGAGTCCTTCGGATGGGGACTTAAAGCTAGTCTGACCCGTGCGTTTTACGCACGTAAAAATCCCACGGCAGTCAAAAGTTGGCAAGAGCAGGGAGAAATCCCGCTGCCTGGTATGGCCAAATTGATAGCTAGGTTTTCCAAGTGTGCCCACACCCCCTCCTCACCCTGTGCCCCCCCCCCACAATGTTTTTTATTGGGTAGGCGTTGCACTTGCGGCGACGCCCTCTCCGGGGGAGAGCAGCCCGATTTTCACAGATATGTCTCTGTGACTACATTATACCAAATACTGGTGGGTTTTTTTTGGCATCACATCATAACACTTCATGATTAGGTGAAGACGGGGTAAAAAGCCCATGGGCGGGTAAGAAGCCCTTGGCAATTATCTCATGAAATGAAGTAAATTTCAGTCAAATTTTGCCCATGAGACGAACGCTAAGCATTAACACTCTTCTCATGGGCAAAATTTGACTTGAAATTTGCTTCATTTTATGAGATAATTGGCATGGGCTTCTTACCCGCCCATGGGCTTTTTACCCCGTCTTACCCTATATCAATAACAGTGCAATAACTCAAACCCATAAAAGTGAGTCAAGTTTGCAACTTGGAAAATTTGAAGAAAGTGGAATTGACCATCTTACACACACAACACTTACCAACCAAGGAAGGAAATAGTGCGGCCAAGAGAGGAGATAACCAAATTGAACAAAGGCTGAATCCATTTCGTTATCAACCAACGTTCAACACCCAATGTAGTTGCTGTTTGTTGTTGGCGTACCCTGGCTAAAAGACTCCAGGGATCATCCCAAAAGCGAAAGCACTTGAACACTGTGGCACAAGTGCATGAGCTACAGATGAGAACATTACGCGGTTGACTTTGTTTTATTACCCCGCCATGTGGCAGCCACACTACGTCTTTGGGGGACAATGTAGTGTCATCCCTTGTATGTAATTGGAACGGGAGTGGGGAGGGGGGGGGGGGGGGCCTGATTGAGCTTCAAAACAAAAAACAACAACTCATATTATGATCTCAAGGAACATCTAAACAGAGCCTTGGTTTAACCCTTTCACCGCCAGCAATATTTCAGCAAAAAAATGTCCATTAAAGTTACCTGGATAGAGAACAAAATCCATCTGTAGTATTGGGGATTCGTCTGTGACATACGTAAAATAAGGACTATTATTACTTCCCAAAACTAAGACAATAGGGTCTTTGGATAATAGACCCCAATTTGATGCCTTTTAGTGACACAGGTGTTAATCACTGTGGTGCTAAAATGCAACTTTCGCGGCGAAAGGGTTAATCAAATCTTTATTCATTTCAAAACAGTCAAACAGAAAGACAATTACAGCAACAAGCTCGAAGCTTATAGTATACCGTGCTCCTTAAATTTACATTGTACAATTGATTGAACAGATGGAGACTGTGTTTAAACCAAGTAATGCAATCATGAACAAAATAAAGGTACTATTAAGCAATAGCAATAAGAAATTGTCACAACTGTGAATACAAAAAGAAGAATTTAAGAGTGGAAAGAATAGAAATTTAAAACAAAATCAATACATTAAAAATGTTGTAGGGGGGAAACAAAGCACTAAACAATAATTGATCCATAGCGCAACATGAAAAACAGAACCTTGGTATTTTTGTCTGAAAAGGCGTCGCATTTTCCCCTTTGCAATAATTGCAGATAACTACAACACAGTGTAAAAAGACAGTAGGGAGGAGAGGCAGGGTGTGACGATGGCTGGTGAAACAGAGGGGCCATGACAGCTTCTTTCCTTGCTAAACGCCTTTCATTCCGTCTTCTTTCCTTGCTAAACGCCTTTCATTCCTTCTTCTTTCCTTGCTAAACGCCTTTCATTCCTTCTTCTTTCCTTGCTAAACGCCTTTCATTCCTTCTTCTTTCCTTGCTAAACGCCTTTCATTCCTTCTTTTCCTTGCTAAACGCCTTTCATTCCTTCTTCTTTCCTTGCTAAACGCCTTTCATTCCTTCTTCTTTCATTGCTAAACGCCTTTCATTCCTTCTTCTTTCCTTGCTAAACGCCTTTCAGTCTGTCTTCTTTCCTTGCTAAACGCCTTTCATTCTGTCTTCTTTCCTTGCTAAACGCCTTTCAGTCTGTCTTCTTTCCTTGCTAAACGCCTTTCATTCTGTCTTCTTTCCTTGCTAAACGCCTTTCATTCTGTCTTCTTTCCTTGCTAAACGCCTTTCATTCCGTCTTCTTTCCTTGCTAAACACCTTTCATTCCGTCTCCTTTCCTTGCTAAACGCCTTTCATTCCGTCTCCTTTCCTTGCTAAACGCCTTTCATTCCGTCTCCTTTCCTTGCTAAACGCCTTTCATTCCGTCTTCTTTCCTTGCTAAACGCCTTTCATTCCTTCTCCTTTCCTTGCTAAACGCCTTTCATTCCGTCTTCTTTCCTTGCTAAACACCTTTCATTCCTTCTTCTTTCCTTGCTAAACACCTTTCATTCCGTCTTCTTTCCTTGCTAAACGCCTTTCATTCCTTCTTCTTTCCTTGCTAAACGCCTTTCATTCCTTCTTCTTTCCTTGCTAAACACCTTTCAGTCCTTTTTCTTTCCTTGCTAAACACCTTTCATTCCTTTTTCTTTCCTTGCTAAACTCCTTTCAGTCCTTTTTCTTTCCTTGCTAAACACCTTTCATTTCTTCTTCTTTCCTTGCTAAACACCTTTCATTTCTTCTTTCCTTGCTAAACACCTTTCATTTCTTTTTTCCTTGCTAAACGCCTTTCATTTCTTCTTTCCTTGCTAAACGCCTTTCAGTCATTTTTCTTTCCTTGCTAAACACCTTTCATTCCTTCTTCTTTCCTTGCTAAACGCCTTTCATTCCTTTCTTCTTTCCTTGCTAAACGCCTTTCATTCCTTCTTCTTTCCTTGCTAAACGCCTTTCGGTCCTTTTTCTTTCCTTGCTAAACACCTTTCAGTCCTTTTTCTTTCCTTGCTAAACACCTTTCAGTCCTTCTTCTTTCCTTGCTAAACACCTTTCAGTCCTTCT
>CM065683.1:71911423-71916423 GCA_017654935.2 Phymorhynchus buccinoides
AAGTAAAATACTAAAACACGTTGCAACCTAAGTATGAAACGATGGTTCCATTCCCTGTTAATGAAGATGGTAATGATGATGATGATGATGGGTATAACTACAGTGATGATGATAATGATATTTTTATAAATTATGATATGGATGATTCGGATCATGATTATGACAGCAATAGAAATATGAGTGGCCATGAACATTCTAATGTTGATGGTAGGGGAATTAGGGGTGATTTTGTTCGCCATTCAAATGACTGTTTTGTGAGTAATTTTGGTAAGTCATTATTGGATTTGTGTTTTCTTTTTGATTTGATAATTTTGAATGGAACAAGTGTGGATGAGAGTAATGGGAACTTCACCTTTGTGTCGCCAAATGGCAGCAGTGGACTATTTTGTTATCACAAACAAATTATTGGAACAGTGTAAAGTAAAAACAGGTCATGAACTTTATTCTTGGCACCTCCCAGTGGAAATAACATGGATAAGTAATGATAATAATGAAGAAACTGAATCTTTACCTGATAAAGAAGAACGGATTGTTTGGTCTGAGAAAAATGCACAGCTGTATAAAGATGAACTGGATTCTGAAGAATTTAAAGAAAGTATGGATAAAGCAATCGAATCTGCAAATTAATGTTGATGTTCATACGTGTGTTAATATGTTTGCAAATAGTCGGTATAATGCCGCTGCATGCATAGTGAGAAAGGTTGGAAAGAAACACACAGAAGTAGATGATTGGTTCGATCAAGAGGGTAATGCTAAAAATAAACTAGTTAAAAGAAGCTGAAAACAAACACAGCGTGTAAAAACAGAGGAATTAAAAAACCAATATAGAGCCAAGTATGTCAAGGAGAGAAAAGAATATAATCTCTTGAAACGAACTAAAAAAGAAGAGTATGATAAGAACAGATTAGACAAGTTGAAGGCATCTGCCAATGACCCAAAGTCCTTTTGGTCAACAATCAGGGGTATTAACAGAAAGGTAACAATCCATAGTGACATTACTCCTCAACAATGGCATGAACACTTCTTTAATGCTTTTAACCCAATGTCTGAAAATACCCAGCATGAAAATGAAACTGATGGTGGAATAGATACCGAGGATGGCGGACAAGAGACAGAAGAGCCATTGTTCAATGATAATATCACAAAAGATGAAGTGATCAATGAGTAATATCACAAAAGATGAAGTGATGAAGAGTATTACTCATTTGAAAGGTGGTAAAAGTTCTGGACCAGACAAAATAGTGAGCGAAATGTTTAAATGTGCTAACTCAATTATTGTAGATAATTTAGTCAAAATGTTCAATACATTGTTTGAAAAAGGAATTTTCCCTGAGTCTTGGTCAAAATCAATAATTATTCCCCTCCATAAAAAAGGTGGCAAGAACAACCCCGACAATTATTGTGGAATAGCACTGACAAGTGTTATCAGTAGAGGTGGGGGAAAAAACCGGTTTGAACCGAAAAACCGGTGCTAAAATTTCGCGGTTCGAAAAACCGGTTCGAGTTGCTGTGAACCGGTTTTTTAACTGCAAACTGAAAGTAAGTTTATCTTAGAATAACGCATTCTTTTCGAAGAACAACACTGATTCTCAGCGCAGATTGGGTGTTTGTAAACCAAGAGTAGCTGTTTCTAGTTGTCTGGTGTTGTAAGGAGCAAGTATGGCCAATGATTAGGCCTACACTACAGTAACGAACATTTGGAGGCATTGTCTCCTGGAAACAAATCGAAAGAGTGATGGAGTGATTGTAGAAAGTATTGCTTTGTGCTTGCAATGTGGCAGTGCGATCAATCGGGGTGGTGGAACAACAAACATGACTAATCACCAAGAGAACTGTGAATGGAACAACAATAAAACAATGTCTTTTTAAGTTTATTTAATTTCATTTCTATAGTCTTATGCTACGAAGATGAGCAAATAGGTTCGAAAAGATTTTGATCTGCACACACACACACACACACACACACACACACACACACACACACACACACACGCACGCGCGCACGCACGTACGCACGCTCTCTCTCTCTCTCTCTTAGTATTAGTATTATATGTATCAAGGACAGATTGTAAGAATAGGCGTTGCCTAACATCTATATCATTGGAAAATAAAGTTTAAGTTTTCAAATTCTCTCTCTCTCTCTCTCTCTCTCTCTCTCTCTCTCTCTCTCTCTCTCTCTCTCTCTCTCTCTCTCTCTCTCTCTCTCTCTCTCTCTCTTCTCTCTCTCTCTCTCTCTCTCTCTCTCTCTCTCTCTCTCTCTCTCTCTCTCTCTCTCTCTCACACACACACACACACACACAGAGGCGCGCGCACACGCACACAATCTTTTTCTTATCAATAAACGGACATGAACTTGCTATGATATTTGCACTGTATTTTATTCATACGTAAATGTGTATTATCTCTCTCTCTCCATCCCCCATCTCACTCTATGTACTGACCTCTAAATTCCAAACGATGTACGGTTTTTTCTCAAAAATTGTATTTGTTTTGCGGGTTTCTTTTTGGAGGATGCGGAGGGGATGTTTATTGTTATAACTGGGATTGGGAGTAGCTTCATAAACTGCTTAATGTACATTCAGTAGTTATTGTTCGATTAAAATGAATGCGTTTACTGAAGATATTGTCTAAAAGTAAAATATGTCATTACTGTTGTAAGAATGAGAGAGAGAGAGAGAGAGAGAGAGAGAGAGAGAGAGAGAGAGAGAGAGAGAGAGAGAGAGAGAGAGAGAGGGAGATAATGTGTGTGTGTGTATGTGCGTGTGATTGTGTGTGTGTGCGCGCGCTCGTGTGTGATATTGTTTTCCTTCCATTGTGAAAGATTTTCTCTTCTCATTTTGTTTATCTGTTCAGGTACATAATTAAGATTATTATACTTTTGCATTCCTTATCCTCCCGCTACATATCTGATTATTCATTGCGTTGTGAATGTGCCACCATCCTTCACACTCCAACCGCCATATGACGTTTTGTTTTTGCTTTGGATTAATTATTTTCCCTATGATTATTATATTTTTCAACTACACCCCTACCCTCACCTTCCTTTGACACGGACAGATGGCCCCGTCATTAAAATGTTTGTTGAAGTTTTTTAGTTGAGTGTGTGTGTATGTGTGCGCGCGTGTGTGTGAATATTATGACAATTAAATATGTTTGCATAGGTGAAACTACTGATCAGGGCCGGATCTAAGCCCCCCCCCCCCCCCTCGGCTGTCAACGCTCTTAAGAAGTTATGTTCTGAGCTCACAGGAGATGCCACAAAACAGTTTTAAAATGTTGAAAACTCGTTTTCGGTCGGGGGGCTTTGCCCCTGGACCCCGGCCTAAAAAAAGTTTGAAGCACTCCCCCTTCAAAAGTCTGTGATCCGGTCCTGCTGATGCGAGTACTGGTTTAAAAAACCGGTTAGAAAAGACCGGTTCGGAGAGAAAAAACCGGTTTAAAACCGGTTCGAAATTTTGAACCGGTTCTCAACTCTAGTTATCAGTAAAATATATACCCATATTTTAAATAGAAGATTAACCAAGTGGTCTGAGAAAGAAGAAAAACTAGTAGAAGAGCAGGCTGGATTTGGAACTGGGTACAGTACAGTAGATCACATTTTCTCTTTGTATGCCATAGTTCAGAAATATTTGTCAAAATACTCCAAACTTTTTGTCGCTTTCATTGACTTTCAAAAAGCGTTTGACTCCGTCAACAGAAATATTTTATGGCAGGTATTGAAGAAGAACGGTGTTAATGGAAACTTATACAAGGCTTTAAAGGGTGTGTACAAATCAGTCCTTGCTTGTGTGCGAGATAGATATGTTTACTCTGATTATTTCAACTGCCCAAGAGGCGTCAAACAGGGATGTTTGTTAAGCCCACAATTATTTGCTTTCGTTATTAATGAATTAGCCTTACAAATTGTAAATAAAGGAAAACATGGAATTCAGATGGTACCCGGCCTTGGATGCTATTCTGTCTTCTTTCCTTGCTACACACCTTTCATTCTGTCTTCTTTCCTTGCTAAACGCCTTTCATTCCTCCTTTCCTTGCTAAGCGTCTTTCATTCTGTCTCTGGTCCTTGCTAAACGCCTTTCAGTCCTTTTTCTTTCCTTGCTAAACGCCTTTCATTACTTCTTCTTTCCTTGCTAAACACCTTTCATTACTTCTTCCTTCCTTGCTAAACGCCTTTCATTCCCTCTTCCTTCCTTGCTAAACACCTTTCATTCTCTCTTCTTTCCTTGCTAAACACCTTTCATTCCTTCTTCTTTCCTTGCTAAACGCCTTTCATTCCGTCTCCTTTCCTTGCTAAACGCCTTTCATTCCGCCTCCTTTCCTTGCTAAACGCCTTTCATTCCGTCTCCTTTCCTTGCTAAACACCTTTCATTCCGTCTCCTTTCTTTGCTAAACACCTTTCATTCCGTCTCCTTTCCTTGCTAAACGCCTTTCATTCCGTCTCCTTTCCTTGCTAAACGCCTTTCATTCCTTCTTCTTTCCTTGCTAAACTCCTTTCAGTCCTTTTTCTTTCCTTGCTAAACACCTTTCAGTCATTTTTCTTTCCTTGCTAAACTCCTTTCAGTCCTTTTTCTTTCCTTGCTAAACACCTTTCATTTCTTCTTCTTTCCTTGCTAAACACCTTTCATTTCTTCTTTCCTTGCTAAACACCTTTCATTTCTTTTTTCCTTGCTAAACGCCTTTCATTTCTTCTTTCCTTGCTAAACGCCTTTCAGTCATTTTTCTTTCCTTGCTATACACCTTTCATTCCTTCTTCTTTCCTTGCTAAACGCCTTTCATTCTTTCTTCTTTCCTTGCTAAACGCCTTTCATTCCTTCTTCTTTCCTTGCTAAACGCCTTTCGGTCCTTTTTCTTTCCTTGCTAAACACCTTTCAGTCATTTTTCTTTCCTTGCTAAACACCTTTCAGTCCTTCTTCTTTCCTTGCTAAACACCTTTCAGTCCTTCTTTCCTTGCTAAACACCTTTCAGTCCTTCTTTCCTTGCTAAACGCCTTTCAGTCCTTC
>CM065683.1:71921423-71952052 GCA_017654935.2 Phymorhynchus buccinoides
TTATGATATGGATGATTCGGATCATGATTATGACAGCAATAGAAATATGAGTGGCCATGAACATTCTAATGTTGATGGTAGGGGAATTAGGGGTGATTTTGTTCGCCATTCAAATGACTGTTTTGTGAGTAATTTTGGTAAGTCATTATTGGATTTGTGTTTTCTTTTTGATTTGATAATTTTGAATGGAACAAGTGTGGATGAGAGTAATGGGAACTTCACCTTTGTGTCGCCAAATGGCAGCAGTGTAGTGGACTATTTTGTTATCACAAACAAATTATTGGAACAGTGTAAAGTAAAAACAGGTCATGAACTTTATTCTTGGCACCTCCCAGTGGAAATAACATGGATAAGTAATGATAATAATGAAGAAACTGAATCTTTACCTGATAAAGAAGAACGGATTGTTTGGTCTGAGAAAAATGCACAGCTGTATAAAGATGAACTGGATTCTGAAGAATTTAAAGAAAGTATGGATAAAGCAATCGAATCTGCAAATTAATGTTGATGTTCATACGTGTGTTAATATGTTTGCAAATAGTCGGTATAATGCCGCTGCATGCATAGTGAGAAAGGTTGGAAAGAAACACACAGAAGTAGATGATTGGTTCGATCAAGAGGGTAATGCTAAAAATAAACTAGTTAAAAGAAGCTGAAAACAAACACAGCGTGTAAAAACAGAGGAATTAAAAAACCAATATAGAGCCAAGTATGTCAAGGAGAGAAAAGAATATAATCTCTTGAAACGAACTAAAAAAGAAGAGTATGATAAGAACAGATTAGACAAGTTGAAGGCATCTGCCAATGACCCAAAGTCCTTTTGGTCAACAATCAGGGGTATTAACAGAAAGGTAACAATCCATAGTGACATTACTCCTCAACAATGGCATGAACACTTCTTTAATGCTTTTAACCCAATGTCTGAAAATACCCAGCATGAAAATGAAACTGATGGTGGAATAGATACCGAGGATGGCGGACAAGAGACAGAAGAGCCATTGTTCAATGATAATATCACAAAAGATGAAGTGATGAAGAGTATTACTCATTTGAAAGGTGGTAAAAGTTCTGGACCAGACAAAATAGTGAGCGAAATGTTTAAATGTGCTAACTCAATTATTGTAGATAATTTAGTCAAAATGTTCAATACATTGTTTGAAAAAGGAATTTTCCCTGAGTCTTGGTCAAAATCAATAATTATTCCCCTCCATAAAAAAGGTGGCAAGAACAACCCCGACAATTATTGTGGAATAGCACTGACAAGTGTTATCAGTAGAGGTGGGGGAAAAAACCGGTTTGAACCGAAAAACCGGTCCTGAAATTCCGCGGTTCGAAAAACCGGTTCGAGTTGCTGTGAACCGGTTTTTTAACTGCAAACTGAAAGTAAGTTTATCTTAGAATAACGCATTCTTTTCGAAGAACAACACTGAATCTTAGCGCGGATTGGGTGTTTGTAAACCAAGAGTAGCTGTTTCTAGTTGTCTGGTGTTGTAAGGAGCAAGTATGGCCAATGATTAGGCCTACACTACAGTAACGAACATTTGGAGGCATTGTCTCCTGGAAACAAATCGAAAGAGTGATGGAGTGATTGTAGAAAGTATTGCTTTGTGCTTGCAATGTGGCAGTGCGATCAATCGGGGTGGTGGAACAACAAACATGACTATTCACCAAGAGAACTGTGAATGGAACAACATTAAAACAATGTCTTTTTAAGTTTATTTAATTTCATTTCTATAGTCTTATGCTACGAAGATGAGCAAATAGGTTCGAAAAGATTTTGATCTGCACACACACACACACACACACACACACACACACACACACACACACACACGCACGCGCGCACGCACGTACGCACGCTCTCTCTCTCTCTCTTAGTATTAGTATTATATGTATCAAGGACAGATTGTAAGAATAGGCGTTGCCTAACATCTATATCATTGGAAAATAAAGTTTAAGTTTTCAAATTCTCTCTCTCTCTCTCTCTCTCTCTCTCTCTCTCTCTCTCTCTCTCTCTCTCTCTCTCTCTCTCTCTCTCTCTCTCTCTCTCTCACACACACACACACACACACACACAGGCGCGCGCACACGCACACAATCTTTTTCTTATCAATAAACGGACATGAACTTGCTATGATATTTGCACTGTATTTTATTCATACGTAAATGTGTATTATCTCTCTCTCTCCATCCCCCATCTCACTCTATGTACTGACCTCTAAATTCCAAACGATGTACGGTTTTGTCAAAAATTGTATTTGTTTTGCGGGTTTCTTTTTGGAGGATGCGGAGGGGATGTTTATTGTTATAACTGGGATTGGGAGTAGCTTCATAAACTGCTTAATGTACATTCAGTAGTTATTGTTCGATTAAAATGAATGCGTTTACTGAAGATATTGTCTAAAAGTAAAATATGTCATTACTGTTGTAAGAATGAGAGAGAGAGAGAGAGAGAGAGAGAGAGAGAGAGAGAGAGAGAGAGAGAGAGAGAGAGAGAGGAGAGAGAGAGAGAGAGAGAGGAGATAATGTGTGTGTGTGTGTATGTGCGTGTGATTGTGTGTGTGTGCGCGCGCTCGTGTGTGATATTGTTTTCCTTCCATTGTGAAAGATTTTCTCTTCTCATTTTGTTTATCTGTTCAGGTACATAATTAAGATTATTATACTTTTGCATTCCTTATCCTCCCGCTACATATCTGATTATTCATTGCGTTGTGAATGTGCCACCATCCTTCACACTCCAACCGCCATATGACGTTTTGTTTTTGCTTTGGTTTAATTATTTTCCCTATGATTATTATATTTTTCAACTACACCCCTACCCTCACCTTCCTTTGACACGGGCAGATGGCCCCGTCATTAAAATGTTTGTTGAAGTTTTTTAGTTGAGTGTGTGTGTGTGTGTGCGCGCGTGTGTGTGAATATTATGACAATTAAATATGTTTGCATAGGTGAAACTACTGATCAGGGCCGGATCTAAGCCCCCCCCCCCCCCCCCCCTCGGCTGTCAACGCTCTTAAGAAGTTATGTTCTGAGCTCACAGGAGATGCCACAAAACAGTTTTAAAATGTTGAAAACTCGTTTTCGGTCGGGGGGCTTTGCCCCTGGACCCCGGCCTAAAAAAAGGTTGAAGCACTCCCCCTTCAAAAGTCTGTGATCCGGTCCTGCTGATGCGAGTACTGGTTAAAAAAACCGGTTAGAAAAGACCGGTTCGGAGAGAAAAAACCGGTTTAAAACCGGTTCGAAATTTTGAACCGGTTCTCAACTCTAGTTATCAGTAAAATATATACCCATATTTTAAATAGAAGATTAACCAAGTGGTCTGAGAAAGAAGAAAAACTAGTAGAAGAGCAGGCTGGATTTGGAACTGGGTACAGTACAGTAGATCACATTTTCTCTTTGTATGCCATAGTTCAGAAATATTTGTCAAAATACTCCAAACTTTTTGTCGCTTTCATTGACTTTCAAAAAGCGTTTGACTCCGTCAACAGAAATATTTTATGGCAGGTATTGAAGAAGAACGGTGTTAATGGAAACTTATACAAGGCTTTAAAGGGTGTGTACAAATCAGTCCTTGCTTGTGTGCGAGATAGGTATGTTTACTCTGATTATTTCAACTGCCCAAGAGGCGTCAAACAGGGATGTTTGTTAAGCCCACAATTATTTGCTTTCGTTATTAATGAATTAGCCTTACAAATTGTAAATAAAGGAAAACATGGAATTCAGATGGTACCCGGCCTTGGATGCTATTCTGTCTTCTTTCCTTGCTACACACCTTTCATTCTGTCTTCTTTCCTTGCTAAACGCCTTTCATTCCTCCTTTCCTTGCTAAACGCCTTTCATTCTGTCTTCTTTCCTTGCTAAACGCCTTTCAGTCCTTTTTCTTTCCTTGCTAAACGCCTTTCATTACTTCTTCTTTCCTTGCTAAACACCTTTCATTACTTCTTCCTTCCTTGCTAAACGCCTTTCATTCCCTCTTCCTTCCTTGCTAAACACCTTTCATTCTCTCTTCTTTCCTTGCTAAACACCTTTCATTCCTTCTTCTTTCCTTGCTAAACGCCTTTCATTCCGTCTCGTTCTTTCCTTGCGAAACGCCTTTCATTCCGTCTTCTTTCCTTGCTAAACGCCTTTCATTCCTTCTTCTTTCCTTGCTAAACGTTCCTTGCTAAACGCCTTTCATTCGGTCTTTCCTTGCTAAACGCCTTTCATTCGGTCTTTCCTTGCTAAACGCCTTTCATTCGGTCTGTCTTTCCTTGCTAAACGCCTTTCATTCTGACTTCTTTCATTCTCTCTTCTTTCCTTGCTAAACGCCTTTCATTCCGTCTTCTTTCCTTGCTAAACGCCTTTCATTCTGTCTTCTTTCCTTGCTAAACGCCTTTCAGTCCGTTTTCTTTCCTTGCTAAACGCCTTTCATTCCGTTTTCTTTCCTTGCTAAACGCCTTTCATTCCTTCTTCTTTCCTTGCTACACACGCCTTTCATTCCGTCCTCTTTCCTTGCTAAACGCCTTTCACTCTGTCATCTTTCCTTGCTAAACGCCTTTCATTCTGACTTCTTTCATTCTCTCTTCTTCCCTTGCTAAACGCCTTTCATTCCGTCCTCTTTCCTTGCTAAACGCCTTTCACTCTGTCATCTTTCCTTGCTAAACGCCTTTCATTCTGACTTCTTTCATTCTCTCTTCTTCCCTTGCTAAACGCCTTTCATTCTGTCTTCTTTCCTTGCTAAACGCCTTTTGGTTCAGTCTTCTTTCCTTGCTAAACGCCTTTCATTCAGTCTTCTTTCCTTGCTAAACGCCTTTCATTCAGTCTTCTTTCCTTGCTAAACGCCTTTCATTCAGTCTTCTTTCCTTGCTAAACGCCTTTCACTCTGTCTTCTTTCACTCTGTCTTCTTTCACTCTGTCTTCTTTCATTCTCTCTTCTTTCCTTGCTAAATACCTTTCACTCTGTCTTCTTTCATTCTGTCTTCTTTCCTTGCTAAACGCCTTTCATTCTGTCTCCTTTCCTTGCTAAACGCCTTTCAGTCCTTTTTCTTTCCTTGCTAAACGCCTTTCAGTCCGTTTTCTTTCCTTGCTAAACGCCTTTCATTCCTTCTTCTTTCCTTGCTACACACGCCTTTCATTCCGTCCTCTTTCCTTGCTAAACGCCTTTCACTCTGTCATCTTTCCTTGCTAAACGCCTTTCATTCTGACTCCTTTCCTTGCTAAACGCCTTTCATCCTGTCTTCTTTCCTTGCTAAACGCCTTTCATTCAGTCTTCTTTCCTTGCTAAACGCCTTTCATTCAGTCTTCTTTCCTTGCTAAACGCCTTTCATTCCGTCTTCTTTCCTTGCTAAACGCCTTTCATTCCGTCTTCTTTCCTTGCTAAACGCCTTTCATTCCGTCTTCTTTCCTTGCTAAACGCCTTTCATTCAGTCTTCTTTCCTTGCTAAACGCCTTTCATTCAGTCTTCTTTCCTTGCTAAACGCCTTTCATTCCTTCTTCTTTCCTTGCTAAACGCCTTTCATTCCTTCTTCTTTCCTTGCTAAACGCCTTTCATTCTGACTTCTTTCATTCTCTCTTCTTAACTTTCCTTGATAAACTTGACGCCTTTCATTCGGTCTTCTTTCCTGGCTAAACGTCTTTCATTCTCTCTTCTTTCCTTGCTAAATGCCTTTCATTCTCTCTTCTTTCCTTGCTAAACGCCTTTCATTCCTTCTTCTTTCCTTGCTAAACGCCTTTCACTCTGTCTTCTTTCACTCTGTCTTCTTTCACTCTGTCTTCTTTCATTCTCTCTTCTTTCCTTGCTAAATACCTTTCACTCTGTCTTCTTTCATTCTGTCTTCTTTCCTTGCTAAACGCCTTTCATTCTGTCTTCTTTCCTTGCTAAACGCCTTTCATTCTGTCTTCTTTCCTTGCTAAACGCCTTTCATTCTGTCTTCTTTCCTTGCTAAACGCCTTTCATTCCTTCTTCTTTCCTTGCTAAACGCCTTTCATTCCTTCTTCTTTCCTTGCTAAACGCCTTTCATTCTGTCTTCTTTCCTTGCTAAACGCCTTTCATTCTGTCTTCTTTCCTTGCTAAACGCCTTTCATTCTGTCTTCTTTCCTTGCTAAACGCCTTTCATTCCGTCTTCTTTCCTTGCTAAACGCCTTTCATTCCGTCTTCTTTCCTTGCTAAACGCCTTTCATTCTGTCTTCTTTCCTTGCTAAACGCCTTTCATTCCTTCTTCTTTCCTTGCTAAACGCCTTTCATTCCGTCTTCTTTCCTTGCTAAACGCCTTTCATTCCGTCTTCTTTCCTTGCTAAACGCCTTTCATTCCGTCTTCTTTCCTTGCTAAACGCCTTTCATTCTGACTTCTTTCATTCTCTCTTCTTTCCTTGCTAAACGCCTTTCATTCCGTCTTCTTTCCTTGCTAAACGCCTTTCATTCAGTCTTCTTTCCTTGCTAAACGCCTTTCATTCAGTCTTCTTTCCTTGCTAAACGCCTTTCATTCCGTCTTCTTTCCTTGCTAAACGCCTTTCATTCCGTCTTCTTTCCTTGCTAAACGCCTTTCATTCAGTCTTCTTTCCTTGCTAAACGCCTTTTGGTTCAGTCTTCTTTCCTTGCTAAACGCCTTTCATTCTGTCTTCTTTCCTTGCTAAACGCCTTTCATTCCGTCTTCTTTCCTTGCTAAACGCCTTTCATTCAGTCTTCTTTCCTTGCTAAACGCCTTTCATTCTGTCTTCTTTCCTTGCTAAACGCCTTTCATTCTGTCTTCTTTCCTTGCTAAACGCCTTTCATTCTGTCTTCTTTCCTTGCTAAACGCCTTTCATTTTGTATTCTTTCCTTGCTAAACGCCTTTCATTCTGTATTCTTTCCTTGCTAAACGCCTTTCATTTTGTATTCTTTCCTTGCTAAACGCCTTTCATTTTGTATTCTTTCCTTGATAAACGCCTTTCATTTTGTATTCTTTCCTTGCTAAACGCCTTTCATTTTGTATTCTTTCCTTGCTAAATGCCTTTCATTCTGTATTCTTTCCTTGCTAAACGCCTTTCATTCTGTCTTCTTTCCTTGCTAAACGCCTTTCATTCTGTCTTCTTTCCTTGATAAACGCCTTTCATTTTGTATTCTTTCCTTGATAAACGCCTTTCATTCTGTCTTCTTTCCTTGATAAACGCCTTTCATTTTGTATTCTTTCCTTGATAAACGCCTTTCATTCTGTATTCTTATTCTTTCTCGGAACAACCGCCATAATTGTATTGATGGATCTGTTGTGGTAAGAACATGGGGACTTCAGTCTAGTAGCTTGACGTCACAGCTGATGTGGGGTACTCTGAATATTGTTTGTGTTACAAGTCACCCCAGCATCCTGCACACCATTCTCCTGAGCTACAACCCTCAGCTATCTAGTTTTCCACACCTATTTTTTCTTCCTTGTATGTACAAAATCAGCTAAAATAGTACATGCATAATGATAATAACATACATGTACCCAACAAAATAAACCAGGCTGCTTCAAATGTAATGCAAACTTTCTGATTCAGACACACACAAAAAAAGAAGAAACAAGAAAAATCCAATATCAAACTTTCTTTCATTCCATTACAAAGTTTATTTGTGTTTGTTTAAAAAAAAAGTTATTTATTCATACATTAATTCATTACTCAATCTATTTGTTTGTATGCCTTTTTACATTGTTTAAATTTTTTTTAAAGGCATAACATATAAAAAAAAGTTTGATTTTAGTATCAATCTTTGAGAGACAGGAGCTTAATCAGGAGGCTGTTAGATATTAATAACAAATTTATCACCCCCTGAATTACATTTTGACTGCCTTCATTTTCCAATATTGAAAATGTAAATGTAACAAAGATGAAAGAAAGTAAAGGTACAACCCCTACATATAATAAGGCTCAAGTTCAGGGACAAGCAGTGGAACAGTAGTAGCAACTGAAGCCACACCATCGTGTGTCAGGCACACCCCTACAGATAATAAGGCTCAAGTTCAGGGACAAGCAGTGGAACAGTAGTAGCAACTGAAGCCACACCATCGTGTGTCAGGCACACCCCTACAGATAATAAGGCTCAAGTTCAGGGACAAGCAGTGGAACAGTAGTAGCAACTGAAGCCACACTATCGTGTGTCAGGCACACCCCTACAGATAATAAGGCTCAAGTTCAGGGACAAGCAGTGGAACAGTAGTAGCAACTGAAGCCACACCATCGTGTGTCAGGCACACCCCTACAGATAATAAGGCTCAAGTTCAGGGACAAGCAGTGGAACAGTAGTAGCAACTGAAGCCACACCATCGTGTGTCAGGCACACCCCTACAGATAATAAGGCTCAAGTTCAGGGACAAGCAGTGGAACAGTAGTAGCAACTGAAGCCACACCATCGTGTGTCAGGCACACCCCTACAGATAATAAGGCTCAAGTTCAGGGACAAGCAGTGGAACAGTAGTAGCAACTGAAGCCACACCATCGTGTGTCAGGCACACCCCTACAGATAATAAGGCTCAAGTTCAGGGACAAGCAGTGGAACAGTAGTAGCAACTGAAGCCACACCATCGTGTGTCAGGCACACCCCTACAGATAATAAGGCTCAAGTTCAGGGACAAGCAGTGGAACAGTAGTAGCAACTGAAGCCACACCATCGTGTGTCAGGCACACCCCTACAGATAATAAGGCTCAAGTTCAGGGACAAGCAGTGGAACAGTAGTAGCAACTGAAGCCACACCATCGTGTGTCAGGCACACCCCTACAGATAATAAGGCTCAAGTTCAGGGACAAGCAGTGGAACAGTAGTAGCAACTGAAGCCACACTATCGTGTGTCAGGCACACCCCTACAGATAATAAGGCTCAAGTTCAGGGACAAGCAGTGGAACAGTAGTAGCAACTGAAGCCACACTATCGTGTGTCAGGCACACCCCTACAGATAATAAGGCTCAAGTTCAGGGACAAGCAGTGGAACAGTAGTAGCAACTGAAGCCACACTATCGTGTGTCAGGCACACCCCTACAGATAATAAGGCTCAAGTTCAGGGACAAGCAGTGGAACAGTAGTAGCAACTGAAGCCACACCATCGTGTGTCAGGCACACCGTGCCGGTAAACCCAATCATTATGAATAAGATATGTTTCAACCTTTAGCGCAGAATGTCCAAATGATTCATGACATGGGGACAGAAGGAAGAATTATATTGGAGTGCCCCAAATCAACATTTGTATTATCCATTGAGTGTGGCTGCCCACGTGGCAGGGTAATCAAAGACGGTCACACACGTAATGTTCTCATCCCTAGCTGATGTATTTGTACCATAGTGTTCAAGTGGTTCAGCTGTTGGGATGATCCCTGGAGTCTTTTAACCAGGGTACGACAACGCCAACATTAACCATTGGTACAATGCCTACACATATAACATTCAGTGTCAGTCTGTGTCTGTGTCCTTAAGAGCTTATGCTAATAAGACGTAAATCTCAGTGCAAGTCTGTTCCTATGAAATTCAGTGCAAGTCTGTGTCCTTAAGAGCTTATGCTAATAGGATGTATATCTCAGTGCAAGTCTGTGTTTATAAAATTCAGTGCAAGTCTGTGTCCTTAAGAGCTTATGCTAATAGGATATAAATCTCAGTGCAAGTCTGTTCCTATGAAATTCAGTGCCAGTCTGTGTCTGTGTCCTTAAGAGCTTATGCTAATAAGACGTAAATCTCATCATGACCTGTGTCTATCTGCATGTCTGACGTCTGGTGCCTGTAGCACAGAAATCGTTGGCAATTTGATGCATGAGTCGGTGGCTGTGTGCAGGTGTGTGCGTGCACACGCACATGCGCATGGTGTACATCTGTTCCAAGCTCATGCCATCGAAGCAAGACAAGCTGTTGGAGTGCTATAAAACATAAATGTGACCTAACAACACGAAAGGGACATTAAGTCGCTGGGCTAGTGTCTCACAACAGGCTTGCAAAGTAAAAAATCTCATTGTTGGTCAATTTTGTGCTATGGGTATTTTTGTGTTCTCTGACATCTTATCTTTCGTATTTATAAAGGATCATCTTTACTATGGTCTCTAAATGGTCTTATAAGTGTTTTAAAACGACTAGGTCAATGCATTTTATACAGCTAGGCTAGACTTTAGACTGTGTTTTCTCAAAATGACCGACACTCAACCTACTAACTTTAAATGCTCATAACTCCGGAACAGAAAAAGACACAAGAATGATTCTTTTATAATTAGAAAGAAAATGGTCTGAAGTTTGCAAATGTATAATTTTCTCAGAATGGTCCCTTTGGTGGTGCTGGATCACAAATGCAGTAAGTATTTCACATGCTGACTTCACTGTGAGGAGCGCTAGTGATCCCTCAACACAATGACAAGTTACAATGCATCAACTGTGAGGAGCGCTAGTGATCCCTCAACACAATGACAAGTTACAATACATCAACTGTGAGGAGCGCTAGTGATCCCTCAACACAATGACAAGTTACAATACATCAACTGTGAGGAGCGCTAGTGATCCCTCAACACAATGACAAGTTACAATACATCAACTGTGAGGATCGCTAGTGATCCCTCAACACAATGACAAGTTACAATACATCAACTGTGAGGAGCGCTAGTGATCCCTCAACACAATGACAAGTTACAATACATCAACTGTGAGGATCGCTAGTGATCCCTCAACACAATGACAAGTTACAATACATCAACTGTGAGGATCGCTAGTGATCCCTCAACACAATGACAAGTTACAATACATCAACTGTGAGGAGCGCTAGTGATCCCTCAACACAATGACAAGTTACAATACATCAACTGTGAGGAGCGCTAGTGATCCCTCAACACAATGACAAGTTACAATACATCAACTGTGAGGAGCGCTAGTGATCCCTCAACACAATGACAAGTTACAATACATCAACTGTGAGGAGCGCTAGTGATCCCTCAACACAATGACAAGTTACAATACATCAACTGTGAGGAGCGCTAGTGATCCCTCAACACAATGACAAGTTACAATACATCAACTGTGAGGAGCGCTAGTGATCCCTCAACACAATGACAAGTTACAATACATCAACTGTGAGGAGCGCTAGTGATCCCTCAACACAATGACAAGTTACAATACATCAACTGTGAGGAGCGCTAGTGATCCCTCAACACAATGACAAGTTACAATACATCAACTGTGAGGAGCGCTAGTGATCCCTCAACACAATGACAAGTTACAATACATCAACTGTGAGGAGCGCTAGTGATCCCTCAACACAATGACAAGTTACAATACATCAACTGTGAGGAGCGCTAGTGATCCCTCAACACAATGACAAGTTACAATACATCAACTGTGAGGAGCGCTAGTGATCCCTCAACACAATGACAAGTTACAATACATCAACTGTGAGGAGCGCTAGTGATCCCTCAACACAATGACAAGTTACAATACATCAACTGTGAGGAGCGCTAGTGATCCCTCAACACAATGACAAGTTACAATACATCAACTGTGAGGAGCGCTAGTGATCCCTCAACACAATGACAAGTTACAATACATCAACTGTGAGGAGCGCTAGTGATCCAACTGTGAGGAGCGCTAGAGATCCCTCAACACAATGACAAGTTACAATGCATCAATAAGTGAAGGAAGCCTTCCAGACATTGCTTTCAAATCCAGTCCAATAACAAGAGCCCACAAAGTGAATCAGAAATTTATTTTCAACAGCAAAATACATTTGACAGGAAAGAATGTGCACAAAATAAATACAAAAATAAAGAGAGGGAGGGGGGTGGGGTGGGTAGCAAGTGAGCGGTACATGATTTTCTAATGTGAATATCTTGCATTCTGGCATTACGCATACTTTGATTAGTTTGTGCTTTTGCTGATGAGATACTGCTTGCAAAAACTGATCCTCATTGTCAATGGAAAGAGAGAAAAAACAATGAAAAAAAAACCCACAAAAGAAATGATTTGTGGTTGAATTTCCAATAGAAGCTCTGAAATATATATATACACACACAAAATAAATTTGATAAACATATTTTCACCAATATATAAAAGGTATTATGTATGAACATGCTTACACAGCCCACATGAAAACACATTCTGATGACCCAAAAAGACATGCCGTACAGCTTCACGTTTGTCATACATTTGCCCCCTAACTAAAAAAACAACAACTGAAAAATGCGGCACTAAAGTTGAACAAAATATAATTTGATGTGGCACTTCAAATCATTATGTTTCTGGCAAGGAAGCAATATAACAACAACAACAGCAAATTCTTCATGAGACTGATTTGTAAAGGAACGAGCTAAAACAAGCAATAGTCAAACTTGGAATGGTAGAAGAGGCTGAGTTGTTCATTTCCCCGCTGTGAAGTGATACTGTGCAGCAAAGGCCCATCCATTATCACATATCTTCTTTAAATTTTGCATTGTTGATCGTCAAAATTGTGTTGAAAAATCACCTCGAAAGATACCCCGCGTGCAGATACACAATGGACATTTTCAACATATATTACTGTGCTGGAGGCTGGATGGACACTTTCAACATATATTACTGTGCTGGAGGCTGGATCAAGCTACTGAAACGGTCAAGATGAATTTGCATCCAGATTTACGAATACGAATGTTTTATTGAGGGTAAAATGGATAAGCTACAATAGCTTCTTTGCACCATGCCCTCTCACTCTCTCTCATACCATGCATCAAGCAAAGAAAATCTGACATACAAAAACCCCCAAAAAACCACACAATTGAACACATGTAGGAAAAAAAAGAAAAAATGGATTAAAGCAGATATGAATACAAATGTGAACAATGGTGGGTTTGAATTAAAATAGAAACACAAATGACAACAGATGTAGTAGAATACATGAACATCACTGATGAACAAGACTTTTGATCAGATTTACGGAAAGAAGATACTCTAGTTTTATTTTTTAGATAATCAGGGATGTCATTCCACAGAATGTATGGGGTGATTTATTTAGATCTGTTCTGGGGCGGGGCACTCTTAATTTGGATTTGCTTCGAATTGCATGAACTTTGAATTCTGGTTCTGCTATCTGGAATTTAGTAACAAGATACTTTGGTGCTAAATTATGTATGATTTTGTACATAAGGGTGCCTTTGTTTAGTAGGCATTTCAAATTAAATGGTAGTATGTTGAGTTCTTTATAATCATTGGTTTCAAGAGAGGACGATTTAAGGAGTATGAGTTTAAGAGAACATTTATATACAGGGAAACCCATTTAGTACGAGTACGGTTTAAACGAGAGCCCGTGTTTAACGAGTGGTTTCAAAATTCCCGACCACAAGCCTTCTTTTTCCTTGTTAAATAATTCTGCATACAACGAGCTCGCTACAACGAGCAACTTGCATATAACGTACAATTTATTGACTCCCAAAGTCAAGCTTTTATGCAAAAACTACGCGGTTAGAACGAGAACGCACTTACAACCACACCGCCATCCCAAAGTCAAGCTTTCTTGCACAACTACCTGGCTAGAACGAGTACACACTGACAACAACATCGCCATCTTGACTGACCCCTCGATATGTAAGCGGCATTCTGATTGGCCGATATAACAACTTGGGTGTCTGCAGCGCAAGCAGACGACACTGGACTCACTCTTTGCGCACTGATCTTGTGACTTCCGGGAAATTTTAACTTTCTCTTAAAGCGCGTGTGTGGATTTTATGTTTTTGATGTTATCGTGTGTTAATAAACTGTTTTAAAGTGTATGTAATCGGCATTAAAAACCCTATGGATACAGGATACTGGGCTTACAACCATGCTTTGTTGGGTAAGTGTGTTGTTTCCGTTTTTCTGTCTTTTTCACACTTTACCAGCACGCACATCACAGTAGATGTGAGGAGCGATTGATAGGTTCGTCAGGGTTGCCAAAATCGATAAAATGGTTTGAACGAGCAATGCTTACAATGAGTAAATTGGCCCTCTCCCCTGGAATTCGTACTAAACGGGTTTCACTGTAATCTTTCAACATGTCTTAGTGTGTTTTTACTAGCTGAATCCCAACATGTTGATGCATAATTCATTAAAAAAATGAATGTGAGGATATAAATGGTGGGAAAGAGGGCAGTTCTAACGTTTTGACAGTCGCTTGTATCGACCCTAACTATGTCCAACTTCTTGCGAAGCATGATTTGTTGTCCATTTTTCCTTAGTTTTGTTTCCATTTTTAATGCATGCAAATGTGTTTCCTTGCTTGTATTTTGCTTGTACGAGACCACACTGTAATTTCACCTAATGTGATAATAAAGTATTTTGGACTTTGACTTGACATATCTGGTCTATGGAGTGCCCACCTTGCTGTTAAGACTGCTCTCTATTTTGACCTTTTGGGGGCTGATTTTGAGGGAATTAGTTGGGAGGTTCCATTGTAGAGCATGTGCCACACTGAATGAAGCTAGTGCTGATACTTGTACTTAAACGAAAAACAGCAATAACATGCACACTGACAGTGAAACTGAAACTATGAACACCACAGCATGGGCAGAAAGAACAGAGGAATTTGTTTGTAACAATCATAAAACAAAACATAGACAATGACTACCATTCTGATTAAACTAAAACATGTCTGCACTTGGTACTTAATTCAAATTATTCCCTTGCATCAGCCAGACATATCGGCGTGTAGTGCTAAAGGTCTCTGTATATGTTTATTATTCACAAAATATCACTATTTCCCCATGGCAACACAGTAGTGTTAGGCCACTCATAATATGACTTACAACTCACTGTGCTGTCATGGGGAAATAGTAGTATTTTGTGAATAAAGTTAACGCATACAGAGACCTTTAGAAAAGAGAGTCGGAGCAGCACTGAACCATCATTTAAACGAACAAGACTCGTGAAGTTCCAATCTTCCCATTGGAGACCAAAGGACAGTTAGTCATAAGTACCAGCCAACAGGCAACAACAAACCCCATCAACACATTGCCTTCCAGTGGATCAGAACCCAGTTCTCAAAATAACTAGAAAGTTAACAACAGACAGACTAAACGCAACAGGAACTGGAACATTTGAATCATCTTACGATAAATCGCTTGCTATGTTACTTTAGTCAGTTCCTTAAAATCTGTCAAAGTCCTGTGTCTTACCATGGAATCAACCTGACCCTCAAAGCATCACCCCAGTCTTACCCTAACCTGTGGTACCCAGACCAACATCAACTTGACCCTCAAACTATCACCCCAGTCTTACCCTAACCTGTGGTACCCAGACCAACATCAACTTGACCCTCAAACTATCACTCCAGTCTTACCCTAACCTGTGGTACCCAGACCAACATCAACTTGACCCTCAAACTATCACCCCAGTCTTACCCAAACTATCACCCCAGTCTTACCCTAACCTGTGGTACCCAGACCAACATCAACTTGACCCTCAAACTATCACCCCAGTCTTACCCAAACTATCACCCCAGTCTTACCATAACCTGTGGTACCCAGACCAACATCAACTTGACCCTCAAACTATCACTCCAGTCTTACCATAACCTGTGGTACCCAGACCAACATCAACTTGACCCTCAAACTATCACCCCAGTCTTACCATAACCTGTGGTACCCAGACCAACATCAACTTGACCCTCAAACTATCACTCCAGTCTTACCATAACCTGTGGTACCCAGACCAACATCAACTTGACCCTCAAACTATCACCCCAGTCTTACCATAACCTGTGGTACCCAGACCAACATCAACCTGACCCTCAAACTATCACCCCAGTCTTACCATAACCTGTGGTACCCAGACCAACATCAACTTGACCCTCAAACTATCACTCCAGTCTTACCATAACCTGTGGTACCCAGACCAACATCAACTTGACCCTCAAACTATCACTCCAGTCTTACCATAACCTGTGGTACCCAGGCCAACATCAACTTGACCGTTAAAGCATCACCCCAGTCTTACCATAACCTGTGGTACCCAGACCAAGGCATCAATCTTACCCTGAAAGTTCAACATTAACAGCCAAAGAAAACCCAAGCCATCAATCTATCCAGTGATCACGAATCAAGCATGTGCACATTCATTAATAAAAAGAAAAAAGATGAATGCATTTAAGTAAGCAAAACGTAGTCGATCAATCATTGCAGAACGCGGGCCTGCTGTCTAAACCACACTTGACATTGAAGGCCACACCGATTCAAATGTATCACATCACACATGTATATTAGCGGCTCTGCTTCCACATTTCCAATCCACTTACCACCACGAAATAAAACATTGATAATACACAACTCATACGAATTGTAAAATACAATCCAAAAGGGGAAATTATATTTTTTAGTCACATAATTGAAATGAACCCAAACCAAGCCTAGCTCCAATTTGGATCAAAGCGTTCCGCGCGACACCAGAGTATTATTGTTTTGAATCATGCTCACAGCCATTTACACAGAATAGTCCTGTTTAAAAGATGTAACATTATAGATGAACAGTCAATAAGTACTCTCATAAGTACACCCCCCCCCCCCTACACACACACCAGGTTCTTCCACCTACTACATATTTTCAAAAAGAGAAGGAACAAATCCAAAGAAACAAAAAGCCATAGAAAACATAAGTATCTTGACTTAACCCTTGACTGCCATACAATGCATCATGTACTGACTTGATGACATCACTGATGACATCATCAGATGAAGGGGAATCACTCATATGCTGGATTTGGCTCTAACATAGTCACCCCTTGACTGCCATATAATGCATCATGTACTGACTTGATGACATCATCAGATGAAGAGGAATCACTCATATGCTGGCTTTGGCTCTAACACAGTCAAGAGTTATATCCCCAGACCATTTGGCCAGATTGGCTCCATCAGTTGTCTTTTTCATGGCATGATTTGTCCAATCATTTTGTCTTTACTTTTCTCTGGCAGTCAAGGTGTTAAGGGAGAAACACTTGCACATAATGTTAGGCATAAAGATCAGCGAAATTAGACATAAACAAGGATGCCTTCTCCCATTTTTCTCACCAGCCGTCGTGGCGTAGTGGTTAGCGTCGCGGACTACTGGCTGGGAGGTCACGGGTTCGAATCCCATCAGAGGTGAGGGTTTTTTGGTCCTGGACCGACTCATACCCAGAGCGAGTGGCTATGGGCTTAATGGGAAGACTGAAACCACACAGTCGAGCTTCATCCGCTTAACGGACGTGATTCTGAGTGTTGCTCCAATTTCATGACCAACACTGTAGGTGTTTGTAGTTCTCAGGCCTGGTTAACGCTGGAATATCATTATTTAAAGGCAGCGTAGAATACAGCCCTGTCGTGTAGTCTCAGACCGATGCGAAACTGCATAGCATCATCATCATCATCATCATAGTCATCTGCCTCATTTCTATCAATCATTAAAAAAGAAAAATGTCTCAAATTCTGTGGCTTTACATGCCCTGCTCTCATGATGACCTCAGTTTCGATTACCAATCCAGTTTATGCCTTGGTGCTGTTCGGGTCAGACTCAAAGTCATGGGAATCAGTATGTTCTGGGGAGCTGTCGGTGGACGGTCGTGGTGGCGCCCTCAGGAGGACCTCGCTCACGCTGGCTCCGCGACTAAGAATAGTGTCGTCAGTAGGGGGCTTAGTAGGTGGTGTCCTGAACAGGCTCCACTGAACTCCACCGAAGTGACTCAGCAGTAGTGCAGTGTCTCCTCGATTGGTTGCCTCCTGACGGCCTAACATATATTCGTTCCCCTTGGACTGCTGGCCTTGGATTCTGCGACCTGAACAAGCGGAGGTGTGGCTGTGTGTTGGGACTCGGAATGAGCGGCGTGGGAGCAACGCCACTGAACGGCCCAGAAGATGGGACAGCAGAACAAAAGGGTGCCTTCTCCCATTTTACTTTCATGCCCAGTCACTTGCATAGCAGGTAACGGACCACGCCACACCATTTGGAAAATGTCACAAGATACTCTTGGGACAAACAGAAAGACACGAACAGACAAACATTTCGGAAAGTACCACAATGCCCCCCCCGTCTGTGAAAAGGGAGAGGAGGGGGGGGGGGGGGGGGGGGAGCAAAACAATTAAGACAGCAAACAAAACACACACATGCACGCACACACACAAAGATTCAAGATACGTTTAATCCTTTTACCCCTGTTGTGGAGGATACAGCATCAAACAAAAGTGATACACTGGGTCACATCATCAAACGATAATAAGAAATGAAACACATTTTTAGATTAAAAATGACGTTTCACAAAATGATTTAAGTCACAATAACGAATGTACGTTTTTGGGAGTAGATAAATTATTCACATGAAATGCATTAAACGACTTTTGCCTGCTTTATGAATTTACTCAATTTAAGTTGTGCTTTTTTCTTAGCACGGAACAGATTGCAAAGATTAAACATTGATAAACAAGATCGATATTTTTTTTTAGCAATAAACAATCTCTGAAGTAGACTAAATTTTGGGCACTGCAAAACAAAATGAAACTCATCACCGACAGTATTCATGCT
This sequence comes from Phymorhynchus buccinoides, assembly GCA_017654935.2. Lineage (NCBI taxonomy): Eukaryota > Metazoa > Mollusca > Gastropoda > Neogastropoda > Raphitomidae > Phymorhynchus > Phymorhynchus buccinoides. The sequence goes on from CM065683.1 coordinate 71,939,872, forward strand.
ACATTCTTCACTTAATTATCCTGTTCTCTCTGATCTCACCCTCTCTTCGTCCAACTTCGATCGTCAATTTATGATTGATTACTACAGCGAAATTTTATTAATGGATACATGTATATGTTTGGAAGTTGTGTTAAGTATTTTTCTCTACAAAGCTCACTTTTTATGCTTTTATAAAACACGCATTTGTTACTCCCTTCAAGCAAAGCTTCCCGTGACTTAATATATTGATCTTTTATGCTCTTAGTAATATTATTGCAAAACAATTCCCTGTTGTAAAAATTCTGTGAGAACCAAACACAATCATACCCAGTGTCAATTAAAATGATTTGAATATTGTTCAGCCATTTGGATGAAAACCCTTTATTTGCACACAAGTTGAATACAATTGCATACATTTTACTCAAAAGTTTATCTGTATTATGACTGTCAATAACTCCTGACCAAAACTGAATTAACCTACAGTTGACAAGAACGGATATGGGATATATACCTAGTTCTCCAAGAACCATAGCTGACATAGTCTGTCGATTTAATCGGAAAATCATTTAAAAAAAATTCATTTGTAATTTTTCCAAAACATCAAGGTTCTCATATCCCCATATTTCACATCTGTACAACATAATTGGAACAACCATCTTTGTACATATCTAAATTATACATCAAGGTCATTCTTGTTTTCTGGCAGTTAAAATTTGTAACAATGAGAACATTGCTCTTCGGGCATGGTCATACACACTTTTCTTTGCTTTGAAACACGTGTCTGTTTGACTGAACTCGATTCCGAGATATCTAAAAGAAGAAACTATATCAACGGTTTGGAAACCAAACTTAAACTGATATGTTGTTTGCCGATTAGAATTGAAAACTAGTTTTAGATACATTAACTTCAAGTTTCCAGTCAAGGGAATATTCATGCAACAGATCAAGTGCCTTTTGCAAACCATTAGATGATTCAGATAAATATACAGAGCTATTATCTTCATTACCAACATGGCTAGTATTCATATAAATGGAGTCACATTCATTTGCTATCAAAACATTTGGTAACTCATTCAAATACAATGATGAAAGCAATGGTGATAGACTTTCCCCTTGACGCACTCCTCTAAAACTTCAAAAATAAACACACTGTTCTGCATCTTAAAAGAAAACAATTCGACAGACATGTGTGTGTGTGTGTGCGTGCGTGTACGCTTAGTCCTTGAGACAGTGTGTGCTTATGGGGGAAGGGGTATTGATGCAGGTGCTAGTTTTGTCAATGTCATCCTTTTACCCCTGTTGTGGAGGATACAACATCAAACAAAAGTGATACACTTTGTGCTCTTGTTCCATTTGCTTTTACATTAATTATTTTATGTGCAATATCATGCCATGTATTTTATGGTTCTGATGTCTAGATGTGTGAGTGTGTGTGTGGAGGGGAAGAGGGTGTGTGTGTGTGTGAGGCATGCGGGATGTGTGCGTGTGTGCGTGTGTGTGTGTGTGTGTGTGTGTGAGTGTGTGTGTAGAGGGGAAGAGGGTGTGTGTGTGTGAGGCATGCGGGATGTGTGCGTGTGTATGTGTGGTAGTGTGTGTGTGTGTGTATGTGTGGTAGTGTGTGTGTGTGTGTGTGGTAGTGTGTGTGTGTGTGTGTGTGTGTGTGTGTGTGTGAGTGTGTGTGTAGAGGGGAAGAGGGTGTGTGTGTGTGTGTGTGAGGCATGCGGGATGTGTGCGTGTGTATGTGTGGTAGTGTGTGTGTGTGTGTGTGTGTGTGTGTGCTTGCCTCTGTGTGTGTGTGTGTGTGTGTGTGTGTGTGTGTGTGTGTGTGTGTGTGTGTGCTTGCCTCTGTGTGTGAGGCATGCGGGATGTGTGTGTGTGTGTGTGTGGTAGTGTGTGTGTGTGTGTGTGTGTGTGTGCTTGCCTCTCTGTGTGTGTGTGTGTGTGTGTGTGTGTGTGTGTGTGTGTGTGTGCTTGCCTCTGTGTGTGTGTGTGTGGGGGGGGGGGAGTGACTGGATGGATGGGTGTTCAGTCTGCAGAGCTGATTATAGGATTTTGAAAAGGTGGGGGCGCTCCCCCCCTAAGATTGAAAAGATTGAAAAAGTGGGGGGTAGGACTCTCGCAACTTCTTGCCGGTAAAACGAGATGAATGCGACTGGTTGATTTACACTAACATTATACAGGAACCAATGAAATGTCGAGAAATCATTCATTCCTGCTCGATGCTTTCGGTTTGTGCAGACGACGGATTTAGCAGACGACGAAGGAATTCCCACAGCGATCGGTAAAAAGTGCGGGCAGTTCTGCAAATATGCGGGCGTCGGCCCAGCGCTTAGACCCGATTATTGCGGGAAGGAACAGATTTTGGGGGGATTTTACCAATCCAGCACCCTAGAATCAGCTCTGAATTTTCATTTGATATTACACACAAAATTAATTTTTGTTTTGTACACCATTTTTACCTTGGGTTGTTTTCAATTATTTCTGTTTGTTTACTTTTAGCTGAATTGATGGTTTATCATGTGTGTGTGTGTGTGTGTGTGGGGGGGGGGGGGGGGGGGGGAGTTCAGTCTGTGCTATAATTTACATTTGATTTTACATACAGTATTTGTTTTGTACACCTTTTTTACCTTTCGATTGTTCTTTGTTTACTTTTAGCTAAATTGATGGCTTACATGTGTGTGTGTGGGGTGGGGGGGGGGGGGGGGGGGGGGGGGACGGGAGATAGGTGTGTGTGTGTGTGTGTGACAAAATTAATTGGTCTATGTGAATAACATGTGCTTTTATGCATGTAGTTTATGTCTTAGCTTATAATATGTCTCGTCAGTTTTATATTTAAGTGCACGCTGAAAAAAGATTTTCTTCATTTGAAGACAATAAAGAATTTTTGAATTTGAATTTGAAGAGCGCGCGTGCAACAGAAGAAATCTCATTAACATGTTTGACAGGTGGGAAAGCTTTACCTCCAAATTCAAGTGAAACAGTCACCCTAGTATTCCCGCTATGAAAACAGACAGTTACTGATTTCATGCAAACCAAAAACTGTCCTTGCTACAAGCGTATTATTGAGTCCATTTTCTACTTCTTTTGTTTTACAGCTCCTACATAGTGATGTACAGACATAGCTACCATAATGACACATGTTAGTCAATCAAAACGCATCAAAGAAATGAATAAATGTATAAATTAGTGGTCAATATCATTCTCTACAATACAACATATTGTCCATGAATGCATGTAACGCACAAACATGAAACAAAAGCCCCCCCCATCAAGCATATTTCTATTGCTATAAGATACCATAATTTATGTAAAAGCTGATGTAGTAACACACACACACACACACGCACAGCAATCAGAGGCTTGAGCACATCCCATGAAAACAGCTCCCCGAATACGAGCATATGATAGCATACATGCCAGCATACACACAGAAAAAGCATGTTTCGGTATACAAAACAATCATCTGGCACTCTCGTTCTTCCGAAGAAGAAAAAGAAAAACAAGGTCATGATTCATAATCTGAAGATTGAGGAAAAAAAAAAAGAGGCCATCATTTCAACAACGACAAAAAAACTCTCAACTTTTGCCGGGATAGCATAGTGACAGACGTGCACACACACACAGTGACTGCAGCAAAGCACAGACGTGTGTGTTAGAACACTACAGAGCTACAGGTAAGTGGCCTTCCAGCATTTCACGGGGCATTCCGAGCAGAGCGAGACCGGGGTTTGCTGGGAGCTTCTCCGTTAGCAAGAGTCTTGTTGTCAGCCGGAGTTGCCTGCCCCTCCCCCTCGCTTGAAGAGAGGACCACTTCATCCTCCGACTCGCTGCGTTCATCTTTCTGGAGCTGGACAGAAGGAGGAAAGCGCAAGCCATGAGCAAGGTACAGACTGAAACAGCTAGGTATGGAGAGGAAACGGGGAAATAAACAAAGGCGGATAACTCTCCATTAACGTTTTCACAACACCTTGCGATTTGGCTGAAATTTTCAGAAAAGTTGCAGGAACTTATGGGTATGTGAAATTTGAAATATTAAATGATTTTGCTGAATCTTCGGCAAAATATGGCTGAAAAAATTTCAATCTTGAATATCTGAAAAACGGCTGAACCGATTTCACTCATATTTTCAGAATTGACTACAAAGTAGATTTGCAACACTTCCGGTATAAAACCGAACCGGAAGTACGAACCGGAAGTGCCCCAGCTATGGTCAGGCAGCTTTCATTTGGTTCACAGAATAGCCAAAACTGGAAGTGACGTTACAAAAACTAACTATTGAATTTTGCAGCCCTTACTCTGACCTAGGTCGGAAAGCAGTTTGTTGGCGATATGCTATATAGTTTGGAAGTTATTAAAATTTATGTAAATTTGGTTGTGTCATTTTCACTTATTTCCATTTATGGAATTTTTTATTTTTCATCCGATTTGGCTAAAATTCGCACGAAAAAGGAAGGACACTGTACAAATTCTAATGCTAAATTTCCAATATAAAACCGATTGGCCAAAATATGGCAGAAATAAGGCCAAAAATGGCAAATGTTTATTCTGTAATAACTCGAGAACGGCTGCACAGAATACTTTCATATTTTCTATATTTATTTGAGAGTAACATTGCAATACATTAGTAATAAATTCGAACCAGAAGTGCCAACCGGAAGTGGAGACGAAAATGGCCAAATTTTAATATCCAATAACTTACAAACAGCTGTTTGAGGGGAGAATCCTGTCATGTTTGCTCTGAAAGGCAAGCATAGGCCCTCTAGTTATTATTATTATGAACTTACGGTGCCAGTCTCGAACTTCTGGAAAGCCACTCTGAGGATGAGGTATGTCCACATGATGTGGAGGACCTGCAGGACGACCAGCAGACCGTTGAAGAACCAGTAGGCCGGGAAGGTGGTCACGTAGTCATGGATCTCCACGGCAGAGGCGTTCAGCACCCTGCCCACATTCAAGTCACCCTACTGTCTGGACTACAAGGCACACCTCATTATACAGAGACGTTCAGCACCCTGCCCACATTCAAGTCACCCTACTGTCTGGACTACAAGGCACACCTCATTATACAGAGACGTTCAGCACCCTGCCCACATTCAAGTCACCCTACTGTCTGGACTACAAGGCACACCTCATTATACAGACGTTCAGCACCCTGCCCACATTCAAGTCACCCTACTGTCTGGACTACAAGGCACACCTCATTATACAGAGACGTTCAGCACCCTGCCCACATTCAAGTCACCCTACTGTCTGGACTACAAAGCACACCTCATTATATAGAGACGTTCAACACCCTGCCCACATTCAAGTCACCCTACTGTCTGGACTACAAAGCACACCTCATTATATAGAGACGTTCAACACCCTGCCCACATTCAAGTCACCCTACTGTCTGGACTACAAGGCACACCTCATTATACAGAGACGTTCAACACCCTGCCCACATTCAAGTCACCCTACTGTCTGGACTACAAGGCACACCTCATTATACAGAGACGTTCAGCACCCTGCCCACATTCAAGTCACCCTACTGTCTGGACTACAAGGCACACCTCATTATACAGAGACGTTCAACACCCTGCCCACATTCAAGTCACCCTACTGTCTGGACTACAAGGCACACCTCATTATACAGAGACGTTCAGCACCCTGCCCACATTCAAGTCACCCTACTGTCTGGACTACAAAGCACACCTCATTATATAGAGACGTTCAACACCCTGCCCACATTCAAGTCACCCTACTGTCTGGACTACAAGGCACACCTCATTATACAGAGACGTTCAACACCCTGCCCACATTCAAGTCACCCTACTGTCTGGACTACAAGGCACACCTCATTATACAGAGACGTTCAACACCCTGCCCACATTCAAGTCACCCTACTGTCTGGACTACAAAGCACACCTCATTATATAGAGACGTTCAACACCCTGCCCACATTCAAGTCACCCTACTGTCTGGACTACAAGGCACACCTCATTATACAGAGACGTTCAGCACCCTGCCCACATTCAAGTCACCCTACTGTCTGGACTACAAGGCACACCTCATTATACAGAGACGTTCAGCACCCTGCCCACATTCAAGTCACCCTACTGTCTGGACTACAAGGCACACCTCATTATACAGAGACGTTCAGCACCCTGCCCACATTCAAGTCACCCTACTGTCTGGACTACAAAGCACACCTCATTATATAGAGACGTTCAACACCCTGCCCACATTCAAGTCACCCTACTGTCTGGACTACAAGGCACACCTCATTATACAGAGACGTTCAGTACCCTGCCCACATTCAAGTCACCCTACTGTCTGGACTACAAGGCACACCTCATTATACAGAGACGTTCAGCACCCTGCCCACATTCAAGTCACCCTACTGTCTGGACTACAAAGCACACCTCATTATATAGAGACGTTCAACACCCTGCCCACATTCAAGTCACCCTACTGTCTGGACTACAAAGCACACCTCATTATATAGAGACGTTCAACACCCTGCCCACATTCAAGTCACCCTACTGTCTGGACTACAAGGCACACCTCATTATACAGAGACGTTCAGCACCCTGCCCACATTCAAGTCACCCTACTGTCTGGACTACAAGGCACACCTCATTATATAGAGACGTTCAACACCCTGCCCACATTCAAGTCACCCTACTGTCTGGACTACAAGGCACACCTCATTATACAGAGACGTTCAGCACCCTGCCCACATTCAAGTCACCCTACTGTCTGGACTACAAAGCACACCTCATTATATAGAGACGTTCAACACCCTGCCCACATTCAAGTCACCCTACTGTCTGGACTACAAGGCACACCTCATTATACAGAGACGTTCAGCACCCTGCCCACATTCAAGTCACCCTACTGTCTGGACTACAAGGCACACCTCATTATACAGACGTTCAGCACCCTGCCCACATTCAAGTCACCCTACTGTCTGGACTACAAGGCACATCCCCCAGATGTTACACAAAATGCATGTTGTTATTATATGTGAGCCAGCACCATAAAGGGACATTAAGTCGCTCAGCTAGTTTATCACAACAGGCTACTTGAAACAGTCAAAAATCTTTTTTGTTTTTAATCAATGTTCAGTTATGGGTATTTTCCTGTTCTCTCCCATCTTATTTTTCATATTTAAAAGGACAATTTTTAATATGGTAATGGTCTCACAAGTGCTTTAAAACCAGCAGGTCAATGCATTTTTAATATGGTCTCTAAATGGTCTCACAGGAGCTTTAAAGCCAGTAGGTCAATGCATTTTCTTCAGCTAGTCTTTAGACTGTGTTTTCTTAAAATGGCCGACACTCACCATACTTGCTCATAACTCTGGAACAGAAAAAGATACAAGAATGATTCTTGCACCATTAGAAAGTGAATTGCCTGAAGTTTTCAAAAGTACAATGTTCTCAGAATGGTCAGTTTGACACTTAATGTCCCTGGGTCACATATGTACTGGGTCACATATGTACTGGGTCAGTTTGACACTTAATGTCCCTGGGTCACATATGTACAGGGTCAGTTTGACACTTAATGTCCCTGGGTCACATATGTACAGGGTCAGTTTGACACTTAATGTCCCTGGGTCACATATGTACAGGGTCACATATGTACAGGGTCACATATGTACAGGGTCAGTTTGACACTTCATGTCCCTGGGTCACATATGTACAGGGTCAGTTTCACTTCATGTCCCTGGGTCACATATGTACAGGGTCACATATGTACAGGGTCACATATGTACAGGGTCAGTTTGACACTTCATGTCCCTGGGTCACATATGTACAGGGTCAGTTTGACACTTCATGTCCCTGGGTCACATATGTACAGGGTCAGTTTGACACTTAATGTCCCTGGGTCACATATGTACAGGGTCACATATGTACAGGGTCACATATGTACAGGGTCACATATGTACAGGGTCAGTTTGACACTTAATGTCCCTGGGTCACATATGTACAGGGTCAGTTTGACACTTAATGTCCCTGGGTCACATATGTACAGGGTTTGACACTTAATGTCCCTGGGTCACATATGTACAGGGTCACATATGTACTGGGTCACATATGTACTGGGTCACATATGTACAGGGTCACATATGTACAGGGTCACATATGTACAGGGTCACATATGTACAGGGTCAGTTTGACACTTAATGTCCCTGGGTCACATATGTACAGGGTCACATATGTACAGGGTCACATATGTACAGGGTCACATATGTACAGGGTCACATATGTACAGGGTCAGTTTGACACTTAATGTCCCTGGGTCACATATGTACAGGGTCACATATGTACAGGGTCAGTTTGACACTTAATGTCCCTGGGTCACATATGTACAGGGTCACATATGTACAGGGTCAGTTTGACACTTCATGTCCCTGGGTCACATATGTACAGGGTCAGTTTGACACTTCATGTCCCTGGGTCACATATGTACTGGGTCAGTTTGACACTTAATGTCCCTGGGTCACATATGTACAGGGTCACATATGTACTGGGTCACATATGTACAGGGTCACACTTAATGTCCCTGGGTCACATATGTACAGGGTCACATATGTACAGGGTCACATATGTACAGGGTCAGTTTGACACTTAATGTCCCTGGGTCACATATGTACAGGGTCACATATGTACAGGGTCACATATGTACTGGGTCACATATGTACAGGGTCACATATGTACAGGGTCACATATGTACTGGGTCACATATGTACTGGGTCACATATGTACAGGGTCACATATGTACAGGGTCACATATGTACAGGGTCACATATGTACAGGGTCACATATGTACAGGGTCACATATGTACAGGGTCAGTTTTGACACTTAATGTCCCTGGGTCACATATGTACAGGGTCACATATGTACAGGGTCAGTTTGACACTTAATGTCCCTGGGTCACATATGTACAGGGTCACATATGTACAGGGTCAGTTTGACACTTCATGTCCCTGGGTCACATATGTACAGGTCAGTTTGACACTTCATGTCACATAGTACTGGGTCACATATGTACTGGGTCAGGTTTGACATATGTCCCTGGGTCACATATGTACAGGGTCACATATGTACTGGGTCACATATGTACAGGGTCAGTTTGACACTTAATGTCCCTGGGTCACATATGTACAGGGTCACATATGTACAGGGTCACATATGTACTGGGTCACATATGTACTGGGTCACATATGTACAGGGTCACATATGTACTGGGTCACATATGTACAGGGTCACATATGTACAGGGTCACATATGTACAGGGTCACATATGTACTGGGTCACATATGTACAGGGTCACATATGTACAGGGTCACATATGTACAGGGTCACATATGTACAGGGTCACATATGTACAGGGTCACATATGTACAGGGTCACATATGTACTGGGTCACATATGTACTGGGTCACATATGTACAGGGTCACATATGTACAGGGTCACATATGTACTGGGTCACATATGTACAGGGTCACATATGTACAGGGTCACATATGTACAGGGTCACATATGTACTGGGTCACATATGTACTGGGTCACATATGTACTGGGTCACATATGTACAGGGTCACATATGTACTGGGTCACATATGTACAGGGTCACATATGTACTGGGTCACATATGTACAGGGTCACATATGTACTGGGTCACATATGTACTGGGTCACATATGTACTGGGTCACATATGTACAGGGTCACATATGTACTGGGTCACATATGTACAGGGTCACATATGTACTGGGTCACATATGTACTGGGTCACATATGTACAGGGTCACATATGTACAGGGTCACATATGTACTGGGTCACATATGTACTGGGTCACATATGTACAGGGTCACATATGTACTGGGTCACATATGTACTGGGTCACATATGTACTGGGTCACATATGTACAGGGTCACATATGTACTGGGTCACATATGTACAGGGTCACATATGTACTGGGTCACATATGTACAGGGTCACATATGTACAGGGTCACATATGTACAGGGTCACATATGTACAGGGTCACATATGTACAGGGTCACATATGTACAGGGTCACATATGTACAGGGTCACATATGTACTGGGTCACATATGTACAGGGTCACATATGTACAGGGTCACATATGTACAGGGTCACATATGTACTGGGTCACATATGTACAGGGTCACATATGTACAGGGTCACATATGTACAGGGTCACATATGTACAGGGTCACATATGTACTGGGTCACATATGTACAGGGTCACAGGGTCACATATGTGAGGGTGCATGGAAAACCAGACATAATGGATTTTGGGATAAATTGAGATTTTAATTGTTCATGATGGTTCAAAGATTCCTTGTTGACACACAGAATACTGAATATTGAGTTATTCTTGTCTAGTTTGTATTTTAAAACTCATTTCAAGTTTGGCAATTCGAGATAGTCCACTTGCAGAAATCGTGCCTGCGCGCGCACACACACACGCACACATGAGGCTGATCGGAAGGGGTAGATGAAGCAGCGGGACACGATCCAGATGAGGGTGAAGATGACGAAGATGACTTCACACACACACACGCACACACACGCCACACATGAGGCTGACCAGAAGGGGTAGATGACGCAGCGGTACACCACGATCCAGCTTGAGGGTGAAGAGTGACGAAGAATGACTTCACACACACACACGCACACATGAGGCTGAACCAGAAGGGGTAGATGAAGCAGCGGGACACGATCCAGATGAGGGTGAAGATGACTAAGATGACTTCACACACGCACACACGCACACACATGAGGCGTGACCAGAAAGGGGTTAGATGATGAAGCAGCGGGGACACGATCCCAGATGAGGGTGAAAGAGGACGAAGATGACTTCACACACACACACGCACACACCCACGCAGCACATGAGGCTGACCAGAAGGGGTAGATGAAGCAGCGGGACATGATCCAGATGAGGGTGAAGAGGACGAAGATAGACTTCACACACGCACACGCACACGCACACATGAGGCTGACCAGAAGGGGGTAGATGTCAAGCAGCGAGACACGATCCAGATGAGGGTGAAGAGGACGAAGATGACTTTCACACGTGGCCTGGTACTTGGCCGTACTTGCGCCATCTTGGCAAAACTGCAGCATAAACCAGCCAAACGACCGGCCAATCAACCACTGGGTCTGAAGGCCACTCAATAACTGGGACCCACTGACAGAAAGGGCATTAAAGGTCATGGTTCACGTGAAATTCATGTATTGTGTCTACTTGAGTATAGTGAGCGAAAAATGGCAGAATTATATTTAGTATTTCATGTGAATCATGACTCACGTGACACAATCGCATCGCCTCCCCATACGAATTTTACACGCGTGTGTGACGCCGGCTCAAGTCTCCCCCCCACGCTGGGCTAGTTTCTCACAACAGCCTTGAAAAGTCAAGTCATCTCATTTTCCTGGTCACTTTTGAGTTATCGGGCCTTAGATTGATAAGTCTTAACTTGGAATGCAAAGATCATGGTTTGTTATTTTGTTCATTTCGATAGTACATCCCTGGGACACTCCTACTCATTCTCTTAGAGGGTCGTTTTTGTTACTAGTACTTCATAGACCCTCAAACCAGGGTCCCTGTGTCAAGGAGACAGAGGAAATGCTGAACTCACGGCCATGGGAGGGTCTGCCACGTCATGCACCACAAGCACCAGCGTGCCCACACGCACAAAGTTGCAGGCCCACGAGAAGTAGATGAGGGCGATGGTCACCAGGTGGTGCAGAACCATCTCCTTCTTGTCCTGGATCACACAGACACAACACACGGTACATCTATGGCATAGAACCATCTCCTTCTTGTCCTGGATCACATAGACACAACACACGGTACATCTATGGCATAGAACCATCTCCTTCTTGTCCTGGATCACACAACACACGTTACATCTATGGCATAGAACCATCTCCTTCTTGTCCTGGATCACACAGACACAACACATGTTACATCTATGGCATAGAACCATCTCCTTCTTGTCCAGCACAGACACACGTTACATCTATGGCATAGAACCATCTCCTTCTTGTCCAGCACAGACACACGTTACATCTATGGCATAGAACCATCTCCTTCTTGTCCAGCACAGACACACGTTACATCTATGGCATAGAACCATCTCCTTCTTGTCCAGCACAGACACACGTTACATCTATGG
>CM065683.1:71952552-71967552 GCA_017654935.2 Phymorhynchus buccinoides
TTTGAACACGAACAACCGTTACTCAAGCGCAAATAAGCTAACAACCGGGCAGTCAACGCACACTACTCGTACATTCCATTGTTAAAGAAAATATAAGTTGACGACTTCAAATGTACCTATTTTGTACACCCTGAAGTCTGGGTTTCTTTTTTTAACGAGCGTTTTTGTATATCTAATGAGAGTCTTCTTCCATATGTAGCTCCTCTCGGTACAACACACAGTTACAGTATCTCTGCAACAAATGATGTTCTTTCTTTTGTTCCTTACCGTTATCTGAAAAAAAAAAAAAAAGAAAAAAAAAAAAAAAAAAAAAAAAAAAAAAAAAAAAAAAAAAACTGCTTTGATCGCCATGACTTGAAGGCTGCACGTCCAAAATCAAGTATCCTGCTAAGCTTTAACCCCTAACATGCTTATGTTTTTTTTGAGAAAATAACCACACGTTAAGTTTCAGTGGAGAGTGAGAGTCTTCTTTAGTTGAAGAGTGTGAGTGATTCAAGGTTAAAGTTGCCAACAGTATCTCTGCAACAAAAATGATTATATTTCTTATGCTCTTTATTGATGCATCCGACTACTTTGATCATCATGACTTGAAGGCTCACGTCAAAATCAAGTATCCGGTAACTTTAACCGCTAACGCTATATGTTTAGAGAATATGACAACGTAAGTTTTGAGTTAAGGTTAAAGTCGGGCAGACGCCAAACACACACAACACAAACACACACACACACACACACACACACACACACACACACACCACACACACACTACACACGGACACAAACCGAACAGTGTACGATACGATTAGATCAATTTGTTTTAAAAACAACGACGTGAGCCAAAAAGAAATCATTACTCATAATCCTCATCACAGGCACGACACCACCAACACCACCATCATCGTCCCATCATCAATGTGAAAAAGTAGCCTAGAATATCGTATTATATCATCAAAGTGTTAATCAGTCCAGCTCACCTCTTCCCATTTCATAGGTCGTTCCTCCTGAAGAAAGCCTTACAGGAACTCGCACGAAATGTCGTCGAAGTTGTGCGCCAAGGCCTTGTTTCCGCAGATGCGGCAAATCTTGTCCTGCAACCCCCCGGCACCGCTTTCCTGCGGAGAGGAGCACACCCGGAGGTGGAGCTGACACGGGCAGGCTGGGGAGGACGAGAGGGGGAGGGGTAGGAGGAGGAGAGGGGGAGGAAGAGGAGGCTGCATTCTCCTCGTCTTCCTTGGGGTCGGTGTGGGTGGACACTGGGTGGGTGAGGAGACCAGAGGTGTCCAGGGGGGTAGTGATGGTCAGGGATAGCTCGTCGTGGCTGTTGTTTTTTCTGGGTAGTTTGTTTTGTTTGTCGTCGTCTAGCATGGCTGGGTGGACTGGTTAGTTGATGTGACACCTAGGGGAAGTGTCCAATCGGGGTTCGATCTTGCAACATGATGTATCCTAAGAAAATAATGGTCACCATCACGGGCCCTGTGTGTGTGTGTGTTAGTGTATGTGTGTGTGATGTAGAGAGAGAGGGTAGTGTATTCTTTTTCATGTTGCCACTTTCTCCGTAAGGATTGTCCTCTCCTCCACGGTCGTTTGTGGTGGTCGACGGTTCTAATATGACTTTTGTGTGTGTGATTGGGGAGAGAGTAGAGTGTGTTTATTTGCTGTGTGTGTTGATTGAGAGAGAGAGAGAGAGAGAAGAGAGAGAGATAGAGAGAGTAGAGAGAGGGAGAGAGAGAGAGCGTAGCGAGAGAGAGCACGTGCACATGCATGTCGTTCGCAGTAGCATAGGCCTACACATGTATGTACAACCCCTTGAACTGTGTATGGCACAATTTAAAAAGTGATACCTAAAGAATCACGGAACACCACTGCATCTCATCATGCCATAGGGGCCTACCAAAACACACGCCAGGCTAATCTTCATAGGCTAGGCCTACAGCACCGCTTTATGAATCATAAATAGGCTAAATATAGCGAATCGCGTGTACCAGTGTTGATATGATAATAGGTTCATCCATTCTTTTTTCTCGTGGTACTTGTATCTCCATCTCAACAATCTTAAGGGCCTGTTACACTACATACGATTCACTCTAAATACGATGCAAGTTTTACACTGATGTGAGTCATGATTCTCGTGAAATTCATGTAGGCCTATTGAGTCTACTTTCAGCATAGTGACGCGAAAATATCCGAATTAGGTTTTTTTTTTAAATTGTTATTCACAATATCGGAAAGTTACAAATGCGCAGAAAGAGACCAGGACCAGTGCGCTGAGAAGATCAATGAAATTGAAAAAAACCATACCATTGATATTATGAAAGGAAAGATGCACACGAATAAACCTGAACAACACTACTGAATGGGAATCAACAGTTAGGGACCAGTCACCTTTATTCCAACCACGAATGGCAATGCAATGTTTTTTGGGCAAGCCATTTAATTCATTATCATCGTCAATCAGAGTACCAAATTTCAATTCCGATTTGATTATCCGTTTGCTTTCGCGCGAGCCCTCAAACAACATAGGCGTTCAAAACGAAAATTGCAAGTCCTTCGACACCCCTGTACCACGCTGGCAATATTACAGGGTCTGTCGCTACAGAGACACCGAAATTGTGGGCCCCACTCGTCCTGCCGATGCTCCAACAGATGGGACCCCAAGGCCATCTTCCAAGATGACAATGCCACCCCACACCGAGCCAGGGTGGTGACCAACTTCATCCAACAGGCTGGTGTTGTCAGGCTTGTTTGGCCGGCCTGCAGCCCAAATCTCAACCCCATAGAGCATGCATGGGATGAACTTGATAGGCGGGTGAGGGCAAATCATCCTCCCCCCAGGAATCTCCAGCACCTACTCCAGATGCTTCGTGCTGAGTGGCAGGCCATCCCACAGGAGTTCTTCGTGAAGCTGGTGAACTCCATGAGGCGCAGATGTGATGAATGCTAAAGGAATCGTGGTGGACACACACACTATTGAACATGTCGAAGGACTTGCAATTTTCCACGTTTTGAACCCCTATGTTGTTTGAGGGCTCGCGGAAAGCAAACGGATAATCAAATCGGAATGAAATTTGGTACTCTGATTGACGAGATAATGAATTAAATGCTTGCCCAAAAAACATTGCATTGCCATTCGTGGTTGGAAAGTTGTGCATGTCCCTAACTTTTTTCCATCAGTAATATAAAGAAATAAAAACAAAAAAATAAAAACAAAAACCTTTGGTGAATCCTCCTTTTCACACTCGGCTCCTTCTGTCTGGAATAACCTGCCCAACAGTGTTCGCCACTCTTCCTCTCTCCAGAAAACTGTCAAAACCTCTCTAAAAACACATATGTTTCAAACATCCTATCACTAACTGCTTACCGTGATTATGTTGACTTAGACATTGTGTATGTGCGCTGTGCGCGCGTCACAGGTGTGTGTGTGTGTGTGTGTGTGTGTGTGTGTGCGTGTGCGTGCGTGTGCGTGTGCGTGCGCGTGCGCGCGCGCGTGTGTGTATGTGCGTGGTGTAGTGTGGTGTGTATGTGTGGTGTGGTGTGGTGGTGGTGGTGGTGGTGTGGTGGTGGTGTGTGTGTGTGTGTTGTGTGTGTGTGTGTGTGCGGTGTGTGCGTGTGCGGTGCGTGCGTGCGTGCGTGCGTGCGTGCGTGTGCGTGCGTGTGCGTGTGCGTGTGTGTGTGTTGACATTGAAAATACCATATTTTAATATTCAATGTATTTAGTCCTTATCTACAAAGTTCATTGTGTATGTGCATTCATATGTATGTGTATCCATTGCATTTTAGTGTTTACTTTGATATTGATGAAAAGCGCTCTGACCTCCCTGCAAAGGGAGTAGAGCGCTATACAAGTGTCCTGAATTATTATTATATTATTATTATTATTATTATTATTAATATTATTAAAAAAATCAGAACAATCAAATAGTAATAATAAATGAGTAAACATGTAGTCATGAAATAAATTATTAAAAAAAAGGATCATCAAACAACTGTCTGATAACAAACAACTGATTATGCACATATATAAATATTCTAAAAGCTATGCCCTATCCCAACAAGGATGTCTAGCCAGCGAACAGCAAATAATTAGTTTATACGTTCGGAATTGTTTTTAAACGAAATTGTTCAAATGAAAGGAAACGTCCTTCAGCATTGAGTAAATGTATTATTTGCAGTATGCCTGCTTCAACCCATTGCTTTATAATTTTAAAAAAACACCGTTTTCCTTTCTCTTAAACTAATGACATTGTAACGGGTACAATTAGACACAAAGTGGTGAGTCAGTCGAAACACATTTGTCAATGTCCAGTCCATGGCTGGTGCTCCACAAAGGTACTCCCAAACATGACCACGCTACAGTTATGTTTGTCAATGTCCAGTCCATGGTTGGTGCTCCACAAAGGTACTCCCAAATATGACCACGCTACAGCTATGTTTGTCAATGTCCAGTCCATGGCTGGTGCTCCACAAAGGTACTCCCAAATATGACCACGCTACAGTTATGTTTGTCAATGTCCAGTCCATGGCTGGTGCTCCTCAAAGGTACTCCCAAATATGACCACGCTACAGTTATGTTTGTCAATGTCCAGTCCATGGCTGGTGCTCCTCAAAGATACTCCCAAATATGACCACGCTACAGTTATGTTTGTCAATGTCCAGTCCATGGCTGGTGCTCCACAAAGGTACTCCCAAATATGACCACGCTACAGTTATGGGCGGTTGGGTGTTCTTTTCTTTCTACATCGAAATACATTTTAGGGATACCTTTTTGAAATGTTTTAAAACATCTTTCCAAAACTGGCAGAATTATTTTTAGACGTAAGTATTTCACGTGAATCATGACTCACACCGACACGATCGCGTCGCATCGAGATCGGAATGTATGTAGTGTAGCGGCCCCTTCGGCATGTTGTTCTCTGTGCCGTCTTCCGTCAGCCGCTTAGGTTATAAACTCATTCACGCACGTATGCAGTACAATGTCCCACATGGTTAACTCCGGGAGGACGTAAAACAAAACTTTTCTTCGTATGCAGTACGCTATCCCAACATGTCCCCCCCCCCCCCCCCCCCCCCCCCCCTCTTGATTATTAATGAAGATACACTAACACTAACACCAACGTGTCAAGAGCTATAGTTGATAATCAGCTATACTGTAGTCCTGGGTCAACATCTAAGTACCCAGGTCCCATTGTCGCGTCTGTCATATGGTGCGAACATTGCACATTAATGACATCATTTGGGGACGTCCCGATTGGCCCTTTCCCATTTGGCCCTTTCTCACTTGGCCATTTCCCATTTGGCCCCTTCTCATCTCGCTCTTTGTCTACTGCAGCAAACGTTAAAGTGCCGTTTCGCCCTTTCAGTTCTTTGACAAAGACCACTATCTTTCTTTCTCTCCCTCTGTCTCTTTCTGTGTATGCATGCATGTGTATTTCTCTATCTCTCTCTGTCTGTCTCTCTGTCTGTCTGTCTGTCTGTCTGTCTGTCTCTCTCTCTCTCTCTCTCTCTCTCTCTTCCCCCTCTCTCTCTCCCTCTCTCTCTCCTCTCTCTCTCTCTCTCTCTCTCTCTCTCTCTCTCTCTCTCTCTCTCTCTCTCTCTCTCTCTCTCTCATTCTTTTCATCTACACTCTTTCGTTTGTCCGTCTGTCTGCCAACCTCTCTCTCTCTCTCTCTCTCTCTCTCTCTCTCTCTCTCTCTCTCTCTCTCTCTCTCTCTCTCTCTCTCTCTCGAGGGATCTCTCTCTCTCTCTCTCTCTCTCTCTCTCTCTCTGTTTTTCCTCCTTCCATCTCTCTCTCTCTCCTTCCTTTCGGTTTACTCCTTCTCCCTCAGCTTTCCGTTCATGTCTTTGCTGTCTCGCTCTACTATTTCTTTCTCTTTGCTTTATTCTTGCCTCGACTGGAAGCCAGTGTAAGGTATTGAGGTGGGGTTTGATGTGGTCTGTACGAGAGACTTTAAGGTTTAACCGAACTGCATTGTTGAGGAGGGTTTGCGGACAGTCTACAAGTAAGGAATTGCAATAATCGATGAGATACAGTACACAAACTGATACAATGTCCCGAAAATCGTAAAAATGTGCAACCCTTCCCTTATAAGACCTCATTTTGGATGATTTGTGAAGGTCTTATAAGAGATGTTCCATTGTATGTAGTTGCACCGTGTATCTCAACTAGGCCCATACACAGCACACATGCCCATTCGTGTGCATCACACACACACACACACGCACACGCACACACACGCGCGCACACACGCACACGCACACACACACACACCACACACACACACACACACACACACACACACACACACACACACACACACACACACACACACACACACACACACACACACACACACACACACACACACACACACACACACACACACACACACACACACACACACACACACACACACACACACAAAGGTTTCATACAATGGAAAAAAACCCCACAAAAAACACACTGATAATTGTGAGTTGAGTTTTGTTACATTTACAACCAAAAAACACCTTATCATAGGCCACTATGATTCGACATTATTGTTCTTCATCTCGGCCTAACTGATAACTGATTTTTTGTTATCGTCGACACATTAATTCGCCTATTTAGGACTTAGGCCTAATAGTGTGCTACAAGCACGTGCACATTCGAAAAAAATGCGCAGCACCCACACACGTACGCACACACATGGGCGCGCGCTCTTCCCTCCCCCTCTCTCTCACACACAGATACGCCTGCGTGCGTGTGTGCGTGCGCGCACACACACACTTTTTCCACGTGCACAGAGAGAGAGAGAGAGAGAGAGAGAGAGGGAGAGAGAGAGAGAGAGAGAGAGAGAGAGAGAGAGAGTATGACACAATCTGCACTATTTTTCGGGTTTGTCTTTCCGGAGAGGCCTGCCATGATGTGATAAACGAATAGTGAAGTACCATATTCCTTTCGGCCTACAGAAGAGAAGTCCTAGCTGTTGTCGTCTCTGGTCTCACTTCTAAACAGAGCGAGTTGATGCTGTCAATCTCTCATTCTGTCCAAACTGTGTATATTTGTGGACACGTTTATTTATTACAAGCGCGTGGTGAATATTTTAGAAGCCTTGCAGCCGTTTTGTTGGAGCCTAAAGTTTAGACCTTATCGATAAAACAAGGGCATCGCCGCGCGGCAGATACGCACTGGGACAGTGCAAACCGGCCAGAGTTATCTTTCGTAGAAAGCGAGTTTTGCTATGCTAAATCTTCTTTGCTTTTTTGTATTAAAAACAAAATTGCTTAAAACACAAATATCACAAGGCCGATCGATCGATTAACTTCATAATATTATTCGAACTCGCGCTCCAGCATAGCATACTCCTTATTCCTACCAAGTATTGTTGAGATCCATCCAGTAGTTGTTTTTGTAAAAAAAACGAAGGACAGACAGACAAACAGACAGACAGCCAGCCCCAAAACAGTAGCGGTCAGACTCCTACCGCCGCCTGACCGGTAAAGAAGAAGAAGAAAGAAGGCCGTAGTCCATGCAATTATTAGCAAAATACAAACAAAAACCAACAAACCCCATCACAGAAAGAGAAAACGATTCCCAGATGTGAGCTTTGAACCTGCACTGGATAAAACAACAGCAAACAAGCAAAATAAAACAACAACAAACAAACAAACAAAAATAAAGCAAATAAACCTAAGACTTATGCAACTAATCATTCTAATTATTTATAATTAATTAAATTTATATTAATTTATGATATTTCAACTTACAATGATCCAATCGGTGTATTGTTCTATAGATGCGAATACGTCTAAAATTTGGGAATTTATGCAAGGACCAAAATATTTGTGCAACGAAAGAAACTTGTGATTTTTGATAACGATAGCCTACTTTCCTTTTTAACCATGTTGTACGACTAAAACCATAGTTGTTCTCTCTCTCTCTCTCTCTCTCTCTCTCTCTCTCTCTCTCTCTCTCTCTCTCTCTCTCTCTCTCTCTCTCTCTCTCTCTCGCTCTCTCTCTCTCTCTCTCTCTCTCTCTCTCTCTCTCTCTCTCTCTCTCTCTCTCTCTCTCTCTCTCTCTCTCTCTCTCTCTCTCAAGCTTTTTTTGTTTGGTTTTCTATCTATACCGGTGCAACATTTAAGTAAACTCAATTTTAAAAATAATAAAAATAACAACTATACACGAAACAAATGAAACCGGACACACGGAAATACGCGGACAGCGCACTTACCTTTCCAATACAAGTGTAATGTGTAGGCCTACAGCGATCTGTGTTCATTGGAACACGAAGTGACATCGATCGTTACTGCGAAGTGACTCAACTGTCGGCCTAAGCGTTACAAGGGGAGGTCGAGATAATGCCAACAACTGCAGCGCGTGATGAAAAAAACAGTTGGCCCAGTGTTGATAATGATGATTGTAGGCCTCTGGTGCATAAACAGAACGCACAACCAATAGCTGGGCTGTCTCTAATGGGGTTAAACAGTACGCACACCTTGGGCTATCTCTAATGGGGCCATTGCACTACACACGGTTCGACCCAATGCCATGCGATTTGACATTTGTGTGAGGCATGATTGTCGTGAATTTCTACTGACTGATGAAATCCTACCAGTTATGTTCACTGTATTGGAAGTCCCCCGTGCACGAATCTGATGAATTGTGCATCAAACATTTGATTTGATTCGTGTATTGGGGTATATGTGAGCAACAAACGGTAGAATTAATGTTAAAAGGGAGTATTTTACGTGAATCATGATTCACAGACATCGTCACAATCTTCGTCTTCCAATCACTGGACAGGGCCCTATCGCGGGCGTTTGAAGTCCAACTAACTGGTCACATTAGGCAGGCGGCATTAAAACAGGATTTTAAAACAGTGCAGTACTGCACTAAAAGTCTTGCGTTAAAACTATTTACATTTCTGCATGGATTTTTAGCAGAAAGAGGCCCGGTGGCTGGTGGTGATGCCACCGAGGCCGGCCCTGAAAACCTCTGGACTGATGGTGTCTGTCATGGCTGTAGGGAGTGAGTTCCATTCTCTCAGCGTGCGAGGGAAGAAGGAATAGTAGAGGACCGGGTGTGCTGTCCTTTCTTGAAATAATCTCTGACCCTCTTGTTCTAGGGTCACTGGGGCGTAGGTACTGGTTGGGGTTTAAGTCAACGAGTCCATTATTGATCTTGTGCAGCAGGCACAGACGGTTGATCTTTCTCCTTTCTTCTAAGCTGTCCCACTGCAGCTGCCCCAGCATACCATCAACACAGCCAGGCCTGTTGAAAGAGAATCTGGCTGCCCCGTGCTGACCCAAGATGATGCGAGTCTTTACGTAGGTGAGGATCCCAGGCGGTTGAAGCGTACTCCATGATGGGCCGTACCATGATGGTATAGGAGGCGGCCTTGACTCTGATGTCGTTAATGTTACGTTAATGTTAATGTTACGGCGCAGGAAACCAAGGGCTCTGTTTGTTTGTCCTGCCGTCACCTCGGTGTCTTGATCAGAAAATGTTGGTTAGAGTGACGCCCAGGTATTTGCTGTCCTCAGATGTTTCTAGGACTTCACCATGCAGGGTGTATGTTGTTTCACGGACCCTTTGGCATTGTTTCGCATGATTCTGATGAGATTGCATTTGCCTGGGTTAAACTCCATTTGCCACTCCTTCTCCCATCTATCCAGCGAAGACAGATCCGACTGCAGGGCTTGTTGCTCTTTGTCTGAAGAGATGGTTCTAAAAAGCAGACAACCATCAGCAAAGAGCTTGGTCTGAGAAGACTGTACAGCGTCGGGTAGATCGTTGATGTATGCCAGGAAGAGGAGGGGTCCTAAGACAGTACCCTGGGGCACTACCGATCGCATTGCGTTGGGATCGAATCGTATGCAGTGTGGCTGGCCCTTAGCGCAGGGTAGGCAGTCTAAGCTACTTTATCACAATGGTAACAATCGAACTGAACGTCGAGTCCTTCGGATGGGGACTTAAAGCTAGTCTGACCCGTGCGTTTTACGCACTTCAAAATCCTACGGCAGTCAAAAGTTGGCAAGAGCAGGGAGAAATCCCGCTGCCTGGTATGGCCAAATTGATAGCTAGGTTTTCCAAGTGTGCCCACACCCCCTCCTCACCCTGTGCCCCCCCCCCCCACAATGTTTTTTATTGGGTAGGCGTTGCACTTGCGGCGACGCCCTCTCCGGGGGAGAGCAGCCCGATTTTCACAGATATGTCTCTGTGACTACATTATACCAAATACTGGTGGGTTTTTTTTGGCATCACATCATAACACTTCATGATTAGGTGAAGACGGGGTAAAAAGCCCATGGGCGGGTAAGAAGCCCTTGGCAATTATCTCATGAAATGAAGTAAATTTCAGTCAACTTTTGCCCATGAGACGAACGCTAAGCATTAACACTCTTCTCATGGGCAAAATTTGACTTGAAATTTGCTTCATTTTATGAGATAATTGGCATGGGCTTCTTACCCGCCCATGGGCTTTTTACCCCGTCTTACCCTATATCAATAACAGTGCAATAACTCAAACCCATAAAAGTGAGTCAAGTTTGCAACTTGGAAAATTTGAAGAAAGTGGAATTGACCATCTTACACACACAACACTTACCAACCAAGGAAGGAAATAGTGCGGCCAAGAGAGGAGATAACCAAATTGAACAAAGGCTGAATCCATTTCGTTATCAACCAACGTTCAACACCCAATGTAGTTGCTGTTTGTTGTTGTTGGCGTACCCTGGCTAAAAGAACTCCAGGGATCATCCCAACAGCGAAAGCACTTGAACACTGTGGCACAAGTGCATGAGCTACAGATGAGAACATTACGTGTGTGACCTTTTTTTTTTACCCCGCCATGTGGCAGCCACACTACGTCTTTGGGGGACAATGTAGTGTCATCCCTTGTATGTAATTGGAACGGGAGTGGGGAGGGGGGGGGGGGGGGGGGGGCTGATTGAGCTTCAAAACAAAAAACAACAACTCATATTATGATCTCAAGGAACATCTAAACAGAGCCTTGGTTTAACCCTTTCACCGCCAGCAATATTTCAGCAAAAAAATGTCCATTAAATTTACCTGGATAGAGAACAAAATCCATCTGTAGTATTGGGGATTCGTCTGTGACATACGTAAAATAAGGACTATTATTACTTCCCAAAACTAAGACAATAGGGTCTTTGGATAATAGACCCCAATTTGATGCCTTTTAGTGACACAGGTGTTAATCACTGTGGTGCTAAAATGCAACTTTCGCGGCGAAAGGGTTAATCAAATCTTTATTCATTTCAAAACAGTCAAACAGAAAGACAATTACAGCAACAAGCTCGAAGCTTATAGTATACCGTGCTCCTTAAATTTACATTGTACAATTGATTGAACAGATGGAGACTGTGTTTAAACCAAGTAATGCAATCATGAACAAAATAAAGGTACTATTAAGCAATAGCAATAAGAAATTGTCACAACTGTGAATACAAAAAGAAGAATTTAAGAGTGGAAAGAATAGAAATTTAAAACAAAATCAATGCATTAAAAATGGTGTAGGGGGGAAACAAAGCACTAAACAATAATTGATCCATAGCGCAACATGAAAAACAGAACCTTGGTATTTTTGTCTGAAAAGGCGTCGCATTTTCCCCTTTGCAATAATTGCAGATAACTACAACACAGTGTAAAAAGACAGTAGAGAGGAGAGGCAGGGTGTGACGATGGCTGGTGAAACAGAGGGTCCATGACAGCTTCTTTCCTTGCTAAACGCCTTTCCTTCTTTCTTCTTTCCTTGCTAAACGCCTTTCATTCCTTCTTCTTTCCTTGCTAAACGCCTTTCATTCCTTCTTCTTTCCTTGCTAAACGCCTTTCATTCCTTCTTCTTTCCTTGCTAAACGCCTTTCATTATCTCTTCTTTCCTTGCTAAACGCCTTTCATTCTTTCTTCTTTCCTTGCTAAACGCCTTTCATTCTTTCTTCTTTCCTTGCTAAACGCCTTTCATTATCTCTTCTTTCCTTGCTAAACGCCTTTCATTATCTCTTCTTTCCTTGCTAAACGCCTTTCATTCTTTCTTCTTTCCTTGCTAAACGCCTTTCATTATCTCTTCTTTCCTTGCTAAACGCCTTTCTTTCTTCTTTCCTTGCTAAACGCCTTTCATTCTTTCTTCTTTCCTTGCTAAACGCCTTTCATTCTTTCTTCTTTCCTTGCTAAACGCCTTTCATTCTGTCTCCTTCCCTTGCTAAACGCCTTTCTTTCCTTCTTTCCTTACTAAACGCCATTCGTTCTTTCTTCTGTCCTTGCTAAATGCCTTTCGTTCTTTCTTATTTCTTTGCTAAGCGCCTTTCATTCCTTCTTTCCTTGCTAAGCGCCTTTCGTTCTTTCTTTGCTAAACGCCTTCCATTCTGTCTTCTGTCATTGCTAAACTCCTTTCATTCCTTCTTCTGTCATTGCTAAACTCCTTTCATTCCTTCTTCTTTCCTTACTAAACGCCTTTCATTCCTTCTTATTTCCTTGCTAAACGCCTTTCATTCCTTCTTCTTTCCTTGCTAAACATCTTTCATTCCTTCTTCTTTCATTGCTAAACGCCTTTCATTCCTTCTTCTTTCATTGCTAAGCGCCTTTCATTCCTTCTTCTTTCCTTGCTAAACGCCTTTCATTCTGTCTTCTTTCCTTGCTAAACGCCTTTCATTCCTTCTTCTTTCCTTGCTAAACGCCTTTCATTCTGTCTTCTGTCCTTGCTAAACGCCTTTCATTCCTTCTTCTTTCATTGCTAAACGCCTTTCATTCCTTATTCTTTCCTTGCTAAACACCTTTCATTCCTTCTTCTTTCCTTGCTAAACGCCTTTCATTCTGTCTTCTTTCCTTGCTAAACGCCTTTCATTCCTTTTTCTTTCCTTGCTAAACGCCTTTCATTCCTTTTTCTTTCCTTGCTAAACACCTTTCATTCCTTCTTCTTTCCTTGCTAAACACCTTTCAGTCCTTTTTCTTTCCTTGCTAAACACCTTTCATTCCTTCTTCTTTCCTTGCTAAACACCTTTCATTCCTTCTTCTTTCCTTGCTAAACACCTTTCATTCCTTTTTCTGTCCTTGCTAAACACCTTTCATTCCTTCTTCTTTCCTTGCTAAACACCTTTCATTCCTTCTTCTTTCCTTGCTAAACGCCTTTCATTCCTTCTTCTTTCCTTGCTAAACGCCTTTCATTCCTTCTTCTTTCCTTGCTAAACACCTTTCAGTCATTTTTCTTTCCTTGCTAAACGCCTTTCATTCCTTCTTCTTTCCTTGCTAAACACCTTTCATTCCTTCTTCTTTCCTTGCTAAACACCTTTCATTCCTTCTTCTTTCCTTGCTAAACGCCTTTCATTCTGTCTTCTTTCCTTGCTAAACGCCTTTCATTCCTTCTTCTTTCATTGCTAAGCGCCTTTCATTCCTTCTTCTTTCCTTGCTAAACACCTTTCATTCCTTCTTCTTTCATTGCTAAGCGCCTTTCATTCTGTCTCCATTCCTTGCTAAACGCCTTTCATCCTTTTTCTTTCCTTGCTAAACGCCTTTCAGTCCTTTTTCTTTCCTTGCTAAACACCTTTCATTCCTTCTTCTTTCCTTGCTAAACACCTTTCATTCCTTTTTCTTTCCTTGCTAAACACCTTTCATTCCTTCTTCTTTCCTTGCTAAACACCTTTCATTCCTTCTTCTTTCCTTGCTAAACACCTTTCAGTCCTTTTTCTGTCCTTGCTAAACACCTTTCATTCCTTCTTCTTTCCTTGCTAAACACCTTTCATTCCTTCTTCTGTCCTTGCTAAACGCCTTTCATTCCTTCTTCTTTCATTGCTAAGCGCCTTTCATTCCTTCTTCTTTCCTTGCTAAACACCTTTCATTCATTTTTCTTTCCTTGCTAAACGCCTTTCATTCCTTCTTCTTTCCTTGCTAAACACCTTTCATTCCTTCTTCTTTCCTTGCTAAACACCTTTCATTCCTTCTTCTGTCCTTGCTAAACGCCTTTCATTCCTTCTTCTTTCCTTGCTAAACGCCTTTCATTCCTTCTTCTTTCCTTGCTAAACGCCTTTCATTCCTTCTTCTTTCATTGCTAAGCGCCTTTCATTCCTTCTTCTTTCCTTGCTAAACACCTTTCATTCCTTCTTCTTTCATTGCTAAGCGCCTTTCATTCTGTCTCCATTCCTTGCTAAACGCCTTTCATTCCTTTTTCTTTCCTTGCTAAACGCCTTTCATTCCTTTTTCTTTCCTTGCTAAACACCTTTCATTCCTTCTTCTTTCCTTGCTAAACACCTTTCATTCCTTCTTCTTTCCTTGCTAAACACCTTTCATTCCTTCTTCTTTCCTTGCTAAACACCTTTCATTCCTTCTTCTTTCCTTGCTAAACACCTTTCAGTCCTTTTTCTTTCCTTGCTAAACACCTTTCATTCCTTCTTCTTTCCTTGCTAAACACCTTTCATTCCTTCTTCTTTCCTTGCTAAACACCTTTCATTCCTTTTTCTTTCCTTGCTAAACGCCTTTCATTCCTTCTTCTTTCCTTGCTAAACACCTTTCAGTCATTTTTCTTTCCTTGCTAAACGCCTTTCATTCCTTCTTCTTTCCTTGCTAAACACCTTTCATTCCTTCTTCTTTCCTTGCTAAACGCCTTTCATTCCTTCTTCTTTCCTTGCTAAACACCTTTCATTCCTTCTTCTTTCCTTGCTAAACACCTTTCATTCCTTCTTTCCTTGCTAAACACCTTTCATTCCTTTTTCTTTCATTGCTAAACGTTCCTTGCTAAACACCTTTCATTCGGTCTTTCCTTGCTAAACGCCTTTCATTCGGTCTGTCTTTCCTTGCTAAACGCCTTTCATTCTGACTTCTTTCATTCTCTCTTCTTGCCTTGCTAAACGCCTTTCATTCGGTCTGTCTTTCCTTGCTAAACGCCTTTCATTCTGACTTCTTTCATTCTCTCTTCTTTCCTTGCTAAACGCCTTTCATTCCGTCTTCTTTCCTTGCTAAACGCCTTTCATTCCTTCTTCTTTCCTTGCTAAACACCTTTCATTCCTTCTTCT
>CM065683.1:71972552-72017552 GCA_017654935.2 Phymorhynchus buccinoides
TGCTAAACGCCTTTCATTCCTTCTTCTTTCCTTGCTAAACGCCTTTCAGTCCTTTTTATTTCCTTGCTAAACACCTTTCAGTCATTTTTCATTCCTTGCTAAACACCTTTCAGTCCTTCTTTCCTTGTTAAACGCCTTTCAGTCCTTTTTCTTTCCTTGCTAAGCACCTTTCATTCCTTCTTCTTTCCTTGCTAAACGCCTTTCATTCCTTATTCTTTCCTTGCTAAGCACCTTTCATTCCTTCTTCTTTCCTTGCTAAACGCCTTTCATTCCGTCCTCTTTCCTTGCTAAACGCCTTTCATTCTTTCTTCTTTCCTTGCTAAACGCCTTTCATTCTGTCTTCTTTCCTTGCTAAACGCCTTTCATTCTTTCTTCTTTCCTTGCTAAACACCTTTCATTCCTTCTTCTCCTTGCTAAACGCCTTTCACTCTGTCCTCTTTCCTTGCTAAACGCCTTTCATTCTGTCTTCTGTCCTTGCTAAACGCCTTTCATTCTGTCTTCTTTCCTTGCTAAACGCCTTTCATTCTGTCCTCTTTCCTTGCTAAACGCCTTTCATTCTGTCTTCTTTCCTTGCTAAACGCCTTTCACTCTGTCCTCTTTCCTTGCTAAACGCCTTTCATTCTGTCTTCTTTCCTTGCTAAACGCCTTTCATTCTGTCTTCTTTCCTTGCTAAACGCCTTTCATTCTGTCTTCTTTCCTTGCTAAACGCCTTTCATTCCTTCTTCTTTCCTTGCTAAACGCCTTTCATTCTTTCTTCTTTCCTTGCTAAACACCTTTCATTCCTTCTTTCCTTGCTAAACGCCTTTCATTCTGTCTTCTTTCCTTGCTAAACGCCTTTCATTCCTTCTTCTTTCCTTGCTAAACGCCTTTCATTCTGTCTTCTTTCCTTGCTAAACGCCTTTCATTCCGTCTTCTTTCCTTGCTAAACGCCTTTCATTCTGTCTTCTTTCCTTGCTAAACGCCTTTCATTCTGTCTTCTTTCCTTGCTAAACGCCTTTCATTCCGTCTTCTTTCCTTGCTAAACGCCTTTCATTCTGTCTTCTGTCCTTGCTAAACGCCTTTCATTCCGTCTTCTTTTCTTGCTAAACGCCTTGCATTCTGTCTCCATTCCTTGCTAAACGCCTTTCATTCCTTCTTCTTTCCTTGCTAAACGCCTTTCATTCTGTCTTCTTTCCTTGCTAAACGCCTTTCATTCCGTCTTCTTTCCTTGCTAAACGCCTTTCATTCCTTCTTCTTTCCTTGCTAAACGCCTTTCATTCTGTCTCCTTTCCTTGCTAAACACCTTTCATTCTGTCTCCATTCCTTGCTAAACGCCTTTCATTCCGTCTCCTTTCCTTGCTAAACGCCTTTCATTCTGTCTTCTTTCCTTGCTAAGCGCCTTTCATTCTGTCTCCTTTCCTTGCTAAACGCCTTTCATTCTGTCTTCTTTCATTCTCTCTTCTTTCCTTGCTAATAGGATGTATATCTCAGTGCAAGTCTGTGTTTATAAAATTCAGTGCAAGTCTGTGTCCTTAAGAGCTTATGCTAATAGGATATAAATCTCAGTGCAAGTCTGTTCCTATGAAATTCAGTGCCAGTCTGTGTCTGTGTCCTTAAGAGCTTATGCTAATAAGACGTAAATCTCATCATGACCTGTGTCTATCTGCATGTCTGACGTCTGGTGCCTGTAGCACAGAAATCGTTGGCAATTTGATGCACGAGTCGGTGGCTGTGTGCAGGTGTGTGCGTGCACACGCACATGCGCATGGTGTACATCTGTTCCAAGCTCATGCCATCGAAGCAAGACAAGCTGTTGGAGTGCTATAAAACATAAATGTGACCTAACAACACGAAAGGGACATTAAGTCGCTGGGCTAGTTTCTCACAACAGGCTTGCAAAGTAAAAAATCTCATTTTTTTTGTCAATTTTGAGTTATGGGTATTTTTGTGTTCTCTGACATCTTATCTTTCGTATTTATAAAGGATCATCTTTACTATGGTCTCTAAATGGTCTTATAAGTGTTTTAAAACGACTAGGTCAATGCATTTTCTACAGCTAGGCTAGACTTTAGACTCTGTTTTCTCAAAATGACCGACACTCAAACCTACTAACTGTAAATGCTCATAACTCCGGAACAGAAAAAGACACAAGAATGATTCTTTTATAATTAGAAAGAAAATGGTCTGAAGTTTGCAAATGTATAATTTTCTCAGAATGGTCCCTTTGGTGGTGCTGGGTCACAAATGCAGTAAGTATTTCACATGCTGACTTCACTGTGAGGAGCGCTAGTGATCCCTCAACACAATGACAAGTTACAATACATCAACTGTGAGGAGCGCTAGTGATCCCTCAACACAATGACAAGTTACAATACATCAACTGTGAGGAGCGCTAGTGATCCCTCAACACAATGACAAGTTACAATACATCAACTGTGAGGATCGCTAGTGATCCCTCAACACAATGAC
Organism: Phymorhynchus buccinoides; assembly: GCA_017654935.2. Classification (NCBI taxonomy): domain Eukaryota; kingdom Metazoa; phylum Mollusca; class Gastropoda; order Neogastropoda; family Raphitomidae; genus Phymorhynchus; species Phymorhynchus buccinoides. Next base: position 71,975,001 of record CM065683.1, read on the forward strand.
AAGTTACAATACATCAACTGTGAGGAGCGCTAGTGATCCCTCAACACAATGACAAGTTACAATACATCAACTGTGAGGAGCGCTAGTGATCCCTCAACACAATGACAAGTTACAATGCAACAACTGTGAGGAGCGCTAGTGATCCCTCAACACAATGACAAGTTACAATACATCAACTGTGAGGAGCGCTAGTGATCCCTCAACACAATGACAAGTTACAATACATCAACTGTGAGGAGCGCTAGTGATCCCTCAACACAATGACAAGTTACAATACATCAACTGTGAGGAGCGCTAGTGATCCCTCAACACAATGACAAGTTACAATACATCAACTGTGAGGATCGCTAGTGATCCCTCAACACAATGACAAGTTACAATACATCAACTGTGAGGAGCGCTAGTGATCCCTCAACACAATGACAAGTTACAATACATCAACTGTGAGGAGCGCTAGTGATCCCTCAACACAATGACAAGTTACAATACATCAACTGTGAGGAGCGCTAGTGATCCCTCAACACAATGACAAGTTACAATACATCAACTGTGAGGAGCGCTAGTGATCCCTCAACACAATGACAAGTTACAATGCAACAACTGTGAGGAGCGCTAGTGATCCCTCAACACAATGACAAGTTACAATACATCAACTGTGAGGAGCGCTAGTGATCCCTCAACACAATGACAAGTTACAATACATCAACTGTGAGGAGCGCTAGTGATCCCTCAACACAATGACAAGTTACAATACATCAACTGTGAGGAGCGCTAGTGATCCCTCAACACAATGACAAGTTACAATACATCAACTGTGAGGAGCGCTAGTGATCCCTCAATACAATGACAAGTTACAATACATCAACTGTGAGGAGCGCTAGTGATCCCTCAACACAATGACAAGTTACAATACATCAACTGTGAGGAGCGCTAGTGATCCCTCAACACAATGACAAGTTACAATACATCAACTGTGAGGAGCGCTAGTGATCCCTCAACACAATGACAAGTTACAATGCATCAACTGTGAGGAGCGCTAGTGATCCCTCAACACAATGACAAGTTACAATACATCAACTGTGAGGAGCGCTAGTGATCCCTCAATACAATGACAAGTTACAATACATCAACTGTGAGGAGCGCTAGTGATCCCTCAACACAATGACAAGTTACAATACATCAACTGTGAGGAGCGCTAGTGATCCCTCAACACAATGACAAGTTACAATGCAACAACTGTGAGGAGCGCTAGTGATCCCTCAATACAATGACAAGTTACAATACATCAACTGTGAGGAGCGCTAGTGATCCCTCAACACAATGACAAGTTACAATACATCAACTGTGAGGAGCGCTAGTGATCCCTCAACACAATGACAAGTTACAATACATCAACTGTGAGGATCGCTAGTGATCCCTCAACACAATGACAAGTTACAATGCATCAACTGTGAGGAGCGCTAGTGATCCCTCAACACAATGACAAGTTACAATGCATCAACTGTGAGGAGCGCTAGTGATCCCTCAACACAATGACAAGTTACAATGCATCAACTGTGAGGAGCGCTAGTGATCCCTCAACACAATGACAAGTTACAATGCATCAACTGTGAGGAGCGCTAGTGATCCCTCAACACAATGACAAGTTACAATACATCAACTGTGAGGAGCGCTAGTGATCCCTCAACACAATGACAAGTTACAATACATCAACTGTGAGGAGCGCTAGTGATCCCTCAACACAATGACAAGTTACAATACATCAACTGTGAGGAGCGCTAGTGATCCCTCAACACAATGACAAGTTACAATACATCAACTGTGAGGAGCGCTAGTGATCCCTCAACACAATGACAAGTTACAATGCATCAACTGTGAGGAGCGCTAGTGATCCCTCAACACAATGACAAGTTACAATACATCAACTGTGAGGAGCGCTAGTGATCCCTCAACACAATGACAAGTTACAATACATCAACTGTGAGGAGCGCTAGTGATCCCTCAATACAATGACAAGTTACAATACATCAACTGTGAGGAGCGCTAGTGATCCCTCAACACAATGACAAGTTACAATGCATCAATAAGTGAAGGAAGCCTTCCAGACATTGCTTTCAAATCCAGTCCAATAACAAGAGCCCACAAAGTGAATCAGAAATTTATTTTCAACAGCAAAATACATTTGACAGGAAAGAATGTGCACAAAATAAATACAAAAATAAAGAGAGGGAGGGGGGTGGGGTGGGTAGCAAGTGAGCGGTACATGATTTTCTAATGTGAATATCTTGCATTCTGGCATTACGCATACTTTGATTAGTTTGTGCTTTTGCTGATGAGATACTGCTTGCAAAAACTGATCCTCATTGTCAATGGAAAGAGAGAAAAAACAATGAAAAAAAACCCCACAAAAGAAATGATGATTTGTGGTTGAATTTCCAATAGAAGCTCTGAAATATATATATACACACACAAAATAAATTTGATAAACATATTTTCACCAATATATAAAAGGTATTATGTATGAACATGCTTACACAGCCCACATGAAAACACATTCTGATGACCCAAAAAGACATGCCGTACAGCTTCACGTTTGTCATACATTTGCCCCCTAACTAAAAAAAAACAAACTGAAAAATGCGGCACTAAAGTTGAACAAAATATAATTTGATGTGGCACTTCAAATCATTATGTTTCTGGCAAGGAAGCAATATAACAACAACAACAGCAAATTCTTCATGAGACTGATTTGTAAAGGAACGAGCTAAAACAAGCAATAGTCAAACTTGGAATGGTAGAAGAGGCTGAGTTGTTCATTTCCCCGCTGTGAAGTGATACTGTGCAGCAAAGGCCCATCCATTATCACATATCTTCTTTAAATTTTGCATTGTTGATCGTCAAAATTGTGTTGAAAAATCACCTCGAAAGATACCCCGCGTGCAGATACACAATGGACATTTTCAACATATATTACTGTGCTGGAGGCTGGATGGACACTTTCAACATATATTACTGTGCTGGAGGCTGGATCAAGCTACTGAAACGGTCAAGATGAATTTGCATCCAGATTTACGAATACGAATGTTTTATTGAGGGTAAAATGGATAAGCTACAATAGGTTCTTTGCACCATGTGACCATGCCCTCTCTCTCATACCATGCATCAAGCAAAGAAAATCTGACATACAAAAACCCAAAAAAACCCACACAATTGAACACATGTAGGAAAAAAAAGAAAAAATGGATTAAAGCAGATATGAATACAAATGTGAACAATGGTGGGTTTGAATTAAAATAGAAACACAAATGACAACAGATGTAGTAGAATACATGAACATCACTGATGAACAAGACTTTTGATCAGATTTACGGAAAAAAGATACTCTAGTTTTATTTTTTAGATAATCAGGGATGTCATTCCACAGAATGTATGGGGTGATTTATTTAGATCTGTTCTGGGGCGGGACACTCTTAATTTGGATTTGCTTCGAATTGCATGAACTTTGAATTCTGGTTCTGCTATCTGGAATTTAGTAACAAGATACTTTGGTGCTAAATTATGTATGATTTTGTACATAAGGGTGCCTTTGTTTAGTAGGCATTTCAAATTAAATGGTAGTATGTTGAGTTCTTTATAATCATTGGTTTCAAGAGAGGACGATTTAAGGAGTATGAGTTTAAGAGAACATTTATATACAGGGAAACCCATTTAGTACGAGTATGGTTTAAACGAGAGCCCGTGTTTAACGAGTGGTTTCAAAATTCCCGACCACAAGCCTTCTTTTTCCTTGTTAAATAATTCTGCATACAACGAGCTCGCTACAACGAGCAACTTGCATATAACGTACAATTTATTGACTCCCAAAGTCAAGCTTTTATGCAAAAACTACGCGGTTAGAACGAGAACGCACTTACAACCACACCGCCATCCCAAAGTCAAGCTTTCTTGCACAACTACCTGGCTAGAACGAGAACACACTGACAACAACATCGCCATCTTGACTGACCCCTCGATATGTAAGCGGCATTCTGATTGGCCGATATAACAACTTGGGTGTCTGCAGCGCAAGCAGACGACACTGGACTCACTCTTTGCGCACTGATCTTGTGACTTCCGGGAAATTTTAACTTTCTCTTAAAGCGCGTGTGTGGATTTTATGTTTTTGATGTTATCGTGTGTTAATAAACTGTTTTAAAGTGTATGTAATCGGCATTAAAAACCCTATGGATACAGGATACTGGGCTTACAACCATGCTTTGTTGGGTAAGTGTGTTGTTTCCGTTTTTCTGTCTTTTTCACACTTTACCAGCACGCACATCACAGTAGATGTGAGGAGCGATTGATAGGTTCGTCAGGGTTGCCAAAATCGATAAAATGGTTTGAACGAGCAATGCTTACAATGAGTAAATTGGCCCTCTCCCCTGGAATTCGTACTAAACGGGTTTCACTGTAATCTTTCAACATGTCTTAGTGTGTTTTTACTAGCTGAATCCCAACATGTTGATGCATAATTCATTAAAAAAATGAATGTGAGGATATAAATGGTGGGAAAGAGGGCAGTTCTAACGTTTTGACAGTCGCTTGTATCGACCCTAACTATGTCCAACTTCTTGCGAAGCATGATTTGTTGTCCATTTTTCCTTAGTTTTGTTTCCATTTTTAATGCATGCAAATGTGTTTCCTTGCTTGTATTTTGCTTGTACGAGACCACACTGTAATTTCACCTAATGTGATAATAAAGTATTTTGGACTTTGACTTGACATATCTGGTCTATGGAGTGCCCACCTTGCTGTTAAGACTGCTCTCTATTTTGACCTTTTGGGGGCTGATTTTGAGGGAATTAGTTGGGAGGTTCCATTGTAGAGCATGTGCCACACTGAATGAAGCTAGTGCTGATACTTGTACTTAAACGAAAAACAGCAATAACATGCACACTGACAGTGAAACTGAAACTATGAACACCACAGCATGGGCAGAAAGAACAGAGGAATTTGTTTGTAACAATCATAAAACAAAACATAGACAATGACTACCATTCTGATTAAACTAAAACATGTCTGCACTTGGTACTTAATTCAAATTATTCCCTTGCATCAGCCAGACATATCGGCGTGTAGTGCTAAAGGTCTCTGTATATGTTTATTATTCACAAAATATCACTATTTCCCCGTGGCAACATAGTGTTAGGCCACTCATAATATGACTTACAACTCACTGTGCTGTCATGGGGAAATAGTAGTATTTTGTGAATAAAGTTAACGCGTACAGAGACCTTTAGAAAAGAGAGTCGGAGCAGCACTGAACCATCATTTAAACGAACAAGACTCGTGAAGTTCCAATCTTCCCACTGGAGACCAAAGGACAGTTAGTTATAAGTACCAGCCAACAGGCAACAACAAACCCCATCAACACATTGCCTTCCAGTGGATCAGAACCCAGTTCTCAAAATAACTAGAAAGTTAACAACAGACAGACTAAACGCAACAGGAACTGGAACATTTGAATCATCTTACGATAAATCGCTTGCTATGTTACTTTAGTCAGTTCCTTAAAATCTGTCAAAGTCCTGTGTCTTACCATGGAATCAACCTGACCCTCAAAGCATCACTCCAGTCTTACCCTAACCTGTGGTACCCAGACCAACATCAACCTGACCCTCAAACTATCACTCCAGTCTTACCCTAACCTGTGGTACCCAGACCAACATCAACTTGACCCTCAAAGCATCACCCCAGTCTTACCCTAACCTGTGGTACCCAGACCAACATCAACTTGACCCTCAAAGCATCACCCCAGTCTTACCCTAACCTGTGGTACCCAGACCAACATCAACTTGACCCTCAAACTATCACCCCAGTCTTACCCTAACCTGTGGTACCCAGACCAACATCAACTTGACCCTCAAACTATCACCCCAGTCTTACCATAACCTGTGGTACCCAGACCAACATCAACCTGACCCTCAAACTATCACCCCAGTCTTACCCTAACCTGTGGTACCCAGACCAACATCAACCTGACCCTCAAACTATCACCCCAGTCTTACCCTAACCTGTGGTACCCAGACCAACATCAACTTGACCCTCAAACTATCACCCCAGTCTTACCCTAACCTGTGGTACCCAGACCAACATCAACTTGACCCTCAAACTATCACTCCAGTCTTACCCTAACCTGTGGTACCCAGACCAACATCAACTTGACCCTCAAACTATCACCCCAGTCTTACCATAACCTGTGGTACCCAGACCAACATCAACCTGACCCTCAAACTATCACTCCAGTCTTACCATAACCTGTGGTACCCAGACCAACATCAACTTGACCCTCAAACTATCACTCCAGTCTTACCATAACCTGTGGTACCCAGGCCAACATCAACTTGACCCTCAAACTATCACTCCAGTCTTACCATAACCTGTGGTACCCAGGCCAACATCAACTTGACCCTCAAACTATCACTCCAGTCTTACCCTAACCTGTGGTACCCAGACCAACATCAACTTGACCCTCAAACTATCACCCCAGTCTTACCCTAACCTGTGGTACCCAGACCAACATCAACCTGACCCTCAAACTATCACTCCAGTCTTACCATAACCTGTGGTACCCAGACCAACATCAACTTGACCCTCAAACTATCACTCCAGTCTTACCATAACCTGTGGTACCCAGGCCAACATCAACTTGACCCTCAAACTATCACTCCAGTCTTACCATAACCTGTGGTACCCAGGCCAACATCAACTTGACCGTTAAAGCATCACCCCAGTCTTACCATAACCTGTGGTACCCAGACCAAGGCATCAATCTTACCCTGAAAGTTCAACATTAACAGCCAAAGAAAACCCAAGCCATCAATCTATCCAGTGATCACGAATCAAGCATGTGCACATTCATTAATAAAAAGAAAAAAGATGAATGCATTTAAGTAAGCAAAACGTAGTCGATCAATCATTGCAGAACGCGGGCCTGCTGTCTAAACCACACTTGACATTGAAGGCCACACCGATTCAAATGTATCACATCACACATGTATATTAGCGGCTCTGCTTCCACATTTCCAATCCACTTACCACCACGAAATAAAACATTGATAATACACAACTCATACGAATTGTAAAATACAATCCAAAAGGGGAAATTATATTTTTTAGTCACATAATTGAAATGAACCCAAACCAAGCCTAGCTCCAATTTGGATCAAAGCGTTCCGCGCGACACCAGAGTATTATTGTTTTGAATCATGCTCACAGCCATTTACACAGAATAGTCCTGTTTAAAAGATGTAACATTATAGATGAACAGTCAATAAGTACTCTCATAAGTACACCCCCCCCCCCCCCCTACACACACACCAGGTTCTTCCACCTACTACATATTTTCAAAAAGAGAAGGAACAAATCCAAAGAAACAAAAAGCCATAAAAAACATAAGTATCTTGACTTAACCCTTGACTGCCATACAATGCATCATGTACTGACTTGATGACATCACTGATGACATCATCAGATGAAGGGGAATCACTCATATGCTGGATTTGGCTCTAACATAGTCACCCCTTGACTGCCATATAATGCATCATGTACTGACTTGATGACATCATCAGATGAAGAGGAATCACTCATATGCTGGCTTTTGCTCTAACAGTCAAGAGTTATATCCCCAGACCATTTGGCCAGATTGGCTCCATCAGTTGTCTTTTTCATGGCATGATTTGTCCAATCATTTTGTCTTTACTTTTCTCTGGCAGTCAAGGTGTTAAGGGAGAAACACTTGCACATAATGTTAGGCATAAAGATCAGCGAAATTAGACATAAACAAGGATGCCTTCTCCCATTTTTCTCACCAGCCGTCGTGGCGTAGTGGTTAGCGTCGCGGACTACTGGCTGGGAGGTCACGGGTTTGAATCCCATCAGAGGTGAGGGTTTTTTGGTCCTGGACCGACTCATACCCAGAGCGAGTGGCTATGGGCTTAATGGGAAGACTGAAACCACACAGTCGAGCTTCATCCGCTTAACGGATGCGATTCTGAGAGTGTTGCTCTAATTTCATGACCAACACTGTAGGTGTTTGTAGTTCTCAGGCCTGGTTAACGCTGGAATATCATTATTTAAAGGCAGCGTAGAATACAGCCCTGTCGTGTAGTCTCAGACCGATGCAAAACTGCATAGCATCATCATCATCATCATCATAGTCATCTGCCTCATTTCTATCAATCATTAAAAAAGAAAAATGTCTCAAATTCTGTGGCTTTGCATGCCCTGCTCTCATGATGACCTCAGTTTCGATTACCAATCCAGTTTATGCCTTGGTGCTGTTCGGGTCAGACAAAGTCATGGGGATCAGTATGTTCTGGGGAGCTGTCGGTGGACGGTCGTGGTGGCGCCCTCAGAGGAGGACCTCACTCACGCTGGCTCCGCGACTAAGAGAATAGTGTCGTCAGTAGGGGGCTTAGTAGGTGGTGTCCTGAACAGGCTCCACTGAACTCCACCGAAGTGACTCAGCAGTAGTGCAGTGTCTCCTCGGTTGGTTGCCTCCTGACGGCCTAACATATATTCGTTCCCCTTGGACTGCTGGTCTTGGATTCTGCGACCTGAACAAGCGGAGGTGTGGCTGTGTGTTGGGACTCAGAATGAGCGGCGTGGGAGCAACGCCACTGTACGGCCCAGAAGATGGGACAGCAGAACAAAAGGGTGCCTTCTCCCATTTTACTTTCATGCCCAGTCACTTGCATAGCAGGTAACGGACCACGCCACACCATTTGGAAAATGTCACAAGATACTCTTGGGACAAACAGAAAGACACGAACAGACAAACATTTCGGAAAGTACCACAATGCCCCCCTTCGCCCCCCCCCCCCCCCCCCCCCCGTCTGTGAAAAGGGGAGAGGATGGGGGGGGGGGGGGGGGGAGCAAAACAATTAGACAGCAAACAAAACACACACATGCACGCACACACACAAAGATTCAAGATACGTTTAATCCTTTTACCCCTGTTGTGGAGGATACAACATCAAACAAAAGTGATACACTGGGTCACATCATCAAACGATAATAAGAAATGAAACACATTTTTAGATTAAAAATGACGTTTCACAAAATGATTTAAGTCACAATAACGAATGTACGTTTTTGGGAGTAGATAAATTATTCACATGAAATGCATTAAACGACTTTTGCCTGCTTTATGAATTTACTCAATTTAAGTTGTGTTTTCTTGTTAGCACGGAACAGATTGCAAAGATTAAACATTGATAAACAAGATCGATATTTTTTTTTAGCAATAAACAATCTCTGAAGTAGACTAAATTTTGGGCACTGCAAAACAAAATGAAACTCATCACCGACAGTATTCATGCTACATTCTTCACTTAATTATCCTGTTCTCTCTGATCTCACCCTCTCTTCGTCCAACTTCGATCGTCAATTTATGATTGATTACTACAGCGAAATTTTATTAATGGATACATGTATATGTTTGGAAGTTGTGTTAAGTATTTTTCTCTACAAAGCTCACTTTTTATGCTTTTATAAAACACGCATTTGTTACTCCCTTCAAGCAAAGCTTCCCGTGACTTAATATATTGATCTTTTATGCTCTTAGTAATATTATTGCAAAACAATTCCCTGTTGTAAAAATTCTGTGAGAACCAAACACAATCATACCCAGTGTCAATTAAAATGATTTGAATATTGTTCAGCCATTTGGATGAAAACCCTTTATTTGCACACAAGTTGAATACAATTGCATACATTTTACTCAAAAGTTTATCTGTATTATGACTGTCAATAACTCCTGACCAAAACTGAATTAACCTACAGTTGACAAGAACGGATATGGGATATATACCTAGTTCTCCAAGAACCATAGCTGACATAGTCTGTCGATTTAATCGGAAAATCATTTAAAAAAAATTCATTTGTAATTTTTCCAAAACATCAAGGTTCTCATATCCCCATATTTCACATCTGTACAACATAATTGGAACAACCATCTTTGTACATATCTAAATTATACATCAAGGTCATTCTTGTTTTCTGGCAGTTAAAATTTGTAACAATGAGAACATTGCTCTTCGGGCATGGTCATACACACTTTTCTTTGCTTTGAAACACGTGTCTGTTTGACTGAACTCGATTCCGAGATATCTAAAAGAAGAAACTATATCAACGGTTTGGAAACCAAACTTAAACTGATATGTTGTTTGCCGATTAGAATTGAAAACTAGTTTTAGATACATTAACTTCAAGTTTCCAGTCAAGGGAATATTCATGCAACAGATCAAGTGCCTTTTGCAAACCATTAGATGATTCAGATAAATATACAGAGCTATTATCTTCATTACCAACATGGCTAGTATTCATATAAATGGAGTCACATTCATTTGCTATCAAAACCTTTGGTAACTCATTCAAATACAATGATGAAAGCAATGGTGATAGACTTTCCCCTTGACGCACTCCTCTAAAACTTCCAAAATAAACACACTGTTCTGCATCTTAAAAGAAAACAATTCGACAGACATGTGTGTGTGTGTGTGCGTGTGCGTGTGCGTGCGTGTACGCTTAGTCCTTGAGACAGTGTGTGCTTATGGGGGAAGGGGTATTGATGCAGGTGCTAGTTTTGTCAATGTCATCCTTTTACCCCTGTTGTGGAGGATACAACATAAAACAAAAGTGATACACTTTGTGCTCTTGTTCCATTTGCTTTTACATTAATTATTTTATGTGCAATATCATGCCATGTATTTTATGGTTCTGATGTCTAGATGTGTGAGTGTGTGTGTGGAGGGGAAGAGGGTGTGTGTGTGTGTGTGAGGCATGCGGGATGTGTGCGTGTGTGTGTGTGTGTGTGTGTGTGAGTGTGTGTGTAGAGGGGAAGAGGGTGTGTGTGTGTGAGGCATGCGGGATGTGTGCGTGTGTATGTGTGGTAGTGTGTGTGTGTGTGTATGTGTGGTAGTGTGTGTGTGTATGTGTGTAGTGTGTGTGTGTGTGTGTGTGTGTGTGTGTGTGTGTGTGTGTGAGTGTGTGTGTAGAGGGGAAGAGGGTGTGTGTGTGTGTGTGTGTGAGGCATGCGGGATGTGTGCGTGTGTATGTGTGGTAGTGTGTGTGTGTGTGTGTGTGTGTGCTTGCCTCTGTGTGTGTGTGTGTGTGTGTGTGTGTGTGTGTGTGTGTGTGTGTGTGTGCTTGCCTCTGTGTGTGAGGCATGCGGGATGTGTGCGTGTGTATGTGTGGTAGTGTGTGTGTGTGTGTGTGTGTGTGCTTGCCTCTCTGTGTGTGTGTGTGTGTGTGTGTGTGTGTGTGTGTGTGTGTGCTTGCCTCTGTGTGTGTGGGGGGGGGGGGGGGGAGTGACTGGATGGATGGGTGTTCAGTCTGCAGAGCTGATTATAGGATTTTGAAAAGGTGGGGGCGCTCCCCCCCTAAGATTGAAAAGATTGAAAAAGTGGGGGGTAGGACTCTCGCAACTTCTTGCCGGTAAAACGAGATGAATGCGACTGGTTGATTTACACTAACATTGTAAAGGAACCAATGAAATGTCGAGAAATCATTCATTCCTGCTCGATGCTTTCGGTTTGTGCAGACGACGAATTTATCAGACGACGAAGGAATTCCCACAGCGAGCGGTAAAAAGTGCGGGCAGTTCTGCAAATATGCAGGAGTCGGCCAGCGCTTAGACCCGATTATTGTGTGAAGGAACAGATTTTGGGGGGATGTTACCAATCCAGCACCCTAGAATCAGCTCTGAATTTTCATTTGATATTACACACAAAATTAATTTTTGTTTTGTACACCATTTTTACCTTGGGTTGTTTTCAATTATTTCTGTTTGTTTACTTTTAGCTGAATTGATGGTTTATCATGTGTGTGTGTGTGTGTGTGGGGGGGGGGGGGGGGGGAGTTCAGTCTGTGCTATAATTTACATTTGATTTTACATACAGTATTTGTTTTGTACACCTTTTTTACCTTTCGATTGTTCTTTGTTTACTTTTAGCTAAATTGATGGCTTACATGTGTGTGTGGGGGGGGGGGGGGGGGGGGACGGGGGGGGGAGATAGGTGTGTGTGTGTGTGTGTGACAAAATTAATTGGTCTATGTGAATAACATGTGCTTTTATGCATGTATTTTATGTCTTAGTTTATAATATAATGTCTCGTCAGTTTTATATTTAAGTGCACGCTGAAAAAAGATTTTCTTCATTTGAAGACAATAAAGAATTTTTGAATTTGAATTTGAAGAGCGCGCGTGCAACAGAAGAAATCTCATTAACATGTTTGACAGGTGGGAAAGCTTTACCTCCAAATTCAAGTGAAACAGTCACCCTAGTATTCCCGCTATGAAAACAGACAGTTACTGATTTCATGCAAACCAAAAACTGTCCTTGCTACAAGCGTATTATTGAGTCCATTTTCTACTTCTTTTGTTTTACAGCTCCTACATAGTGATGTACAGACATAGCTACCATAATGACACATGTTAGTCAATCAAAACGCATCAAACAAATGAATAAATGTATAAATTAGTGGTCAATATCATTCTCTACAATACAACATATTGTCCATGAATGCATGTAACGCACAAACATGAAACAAAAGCCCCCCCCATCAAGCATATTTCTATTGCTATAAGATACCATAATTTATGTAAAAGCTGATGTAGTAACACACACACACACACGCACAGCAATCAGAGGCTTGAGCACATCCCATGAAAACAGCTCCCCGAATACGAGCATATGATAGCATACATGCCAGCATACACACAGAAAAAGCATGTTTCGGTATACAAAACAATCATCTGGCACTCTCGTTCTTCCGAAGAAGAAAAAGAAAAACAAGGTCATGATTCATAATCTGAAGATTGAGGAAAAAAAAAAAGAGGCCATCATTTCAACAACGACAAAAAAAATCTCGACTTTTGCCGGGATAGCATAGTGACAGACGTGCACACACACACAGTGACTGCAGCAAAGCACAGACGTGTGTGTTAGAACACTACAGAGCTACAGGTAAGTGGCCTTCCAGCATTTCACGGGGCATTCCGAGCTGAGCGAGACCGGGGTTTGCTGGGAGCTTCTCCATTAGCAAGAGTCTTGTTGTCAGCCGGAGTTGCCTGCCCCTCCCCCTCGCTTGAAGAGAGGACCACTTCATCCTCCGACTCGCTGCGTTCATCTTTCTGGAGCTGGACAGAAGGAGGAAAGCGCAAGCCATGAGCAAGGTACAGACTGACACAGCTAGGTATGGAGAGGAAACGGGGAAATAAACAAAGGCGGATAACTCTCCATTAACGTTTTCACACCTTGCGATTTGGCTGAAATTTTCAGAAAAGTTGCAGGAACTTATGGGTATGTGAAATTTGAAATATTAAATGATTTTGCTGAATCTTCGGCAAAATATGGCTGAAAAAATTTCAATCTTGAATATCTGAAAAACGGCTGAACCGATTTCACTCATATTTTCAGAATTGACTACAAAGTAGATTTGCAACACTTCCAGTATAAAACCGAACCGTATGAACCGGAAGTGCCCCAGCTATGGTCAGGCAGCTTTCATTTGGTTCACAGAATAGCCAAAACTGGAAGTGACGTTACAAAAACTAACTATTGAATTTTGCAGCCCTTACTCTGACCTAGGTCGGAAAGCAGTTTGTTGGCGATATGCTATATAGTTTGGAAGTTATTAAAATTTATGTAAATTTGGTTGCGTCACTTTCACTAATTCCCATTTATGGAATTTTTTATTTTTCATCCGATTTGGCTAAAATTCGCACGAAAAAGGAAGGACACTGTACAAATTCTAATGCTAAATTTCCAATATAAAACCGATTGGCCAAAATATGGCAGAAATAAGGCCAAAAATGGCAAATGTTTATTCTGTAATAACTCGAGAACGGCTGCACAGAATACTTTCATATTTTCTATATTTATTTGAGAGTAACATTGCAATACATTAGTAATAAATTCGAACCAGAAGTGCCAACCGGAAGTGGAGACGAAAATGGCCAAATTTTAATATCCAATAACTTACAAACAGCTGTTTGAGGGGAGAATCCTGTCATGTTTGCTCTGAAAGGCAAACATAGGCCCTCTAGTTATTATTATTATGAACTTACGGTGCCAGTCTCGAACTTCTGGAAAGCCACTCTGAGGATGAGGTATGTCCACATGATGTGGAGGACCTGCAGGACGACCAGCAGACCGTTGAAGAACCAGTAGGCCGGGAAGGTGGTCACGTAGTCATGGATCTCCACGGCAGAGGCGTTCAGCACCCTGCCCACATTCAAGTCACCCTACTGTCTGGACTACAAGGCACACCTCATTATACAGAGACGTTCAACACCCTGCCCACATTCAAGTCACCCTACTGTCTGGACTACAAAGCACACCTCATTATATAGAGACGTTCAACACCCTGCCCACATTCAAGTCACCCTACTGTCTGGACTACAAGGCACACCTCATTATACAGAGACGTTCAGCACCCTGCCCACATTCAAGTCACCCTACTGTCTGGACTACAAGGCACACCTCATTATACAGAGACGTTCAGCACCCTGCCCACATTCAAGTCACCCTACTGTCTGGACTACAAGGCACACCTCATTATACAGAGACGTTCAGCACCCTGCCCACATTCAAGTCACCCTACTGTCTGGACTACAAAGCACACCTCATTATATAGAGACGTTCAACACCCTGCCCACATTCAAGTCACCCTACTGTCTGGACTACAAGGCACACCTCATTATACAGAGACGTTCAACACCCTGCCCACATTCAAGTCACCCTACTGTCTGGACTACAAGGCACACCTCATTATACAGAGACGTTCAGCACCCTGCCCACATTCAAGTCACCCTACTGTCTGGACTACAAGGCACACCTCATTATACAGAGACGTTCAGCACCCTGCCCACATTCAAGTCACCCTACTGTCTGGACTACAAGGCACACCTCATTATACAGAGACGTTCAGTACCCTGCCCACATTCAAGTCACCCTACTGTCTGGACTACAAGGCACACCTCATTATACAGAGACGTTCAGCACCCTGCCCACATTCAAGTCACCCTACTGTCTGGACTACAAGGCACACCTCATTATACAGAGACGTTCAACACCCTGCCCACATTCAAGTCACCCTACTGTCTGGACTACAAGGCACACCTCATTATACAGAGACGTTCAACACCCTGCCCACATTCAAGTCACCCTACTGTCTGGACTACAAGGCACACCTCATTATACAGAGACGTTCAGCACCCTGCCCACATTCAAGTCACCCTACTGTCTGGACTACAAGGCACACCTCATTATACAGAGACGTTCAGTACCCTGCCCACATTCAAGTCACCCTACTGTCTGGACTACAAGGCACACCTCATTATACAGAGACGTTCAGCACCCTGCCCACATTCAAGTCACCCTACTGTCTGGACTACAAGGCACACCTCATTATACAGAGACGTTCAGCACCCTGCCCACATTCAAGTCACCCTACTGTCTGGACTACAAGGCACACCTCATTATACAGAGACGTTCAGCACCCTGCCCACATTCAAGTCACCCTACTGTCTGGACTACAAGGCACACCTCATTATACAGAGACGTTCAACACCCTGCCCACATTCAAGTCACCCTACTGTCTGGACTACAAGGCACACCTCATTATACAGAGACGTTCAGCACCCTGCCCACATTCAAGTCACCCTACTGTCTGGACTACAAAGCACACCTCATTATATAGAGACGTTCAACACCCTGCCCACATTCAAGTCACCCTACTGTCTGGACTACAAGGCACACCTCATTATACAGAGACGTTCAGCACCCTGCCCACATTCAAGTCACCCTACTGTCTGGACTACAAGGCACACCTCATTATACAGAGACGTTCAGCACCCTGCCCACATTCAAGTCACCCTACTGTCTGGACTACAAGGCACATCCCCCAGATGTTACACAAAATGCATGTTGTTATTATATGTGAGCCAGCACCATAAAGGGACATTAAGTCGCTCAGCTAGTTTATCACAACAGACTTGAACAGTCAAAAATCTTTTTTGTTTTTAATCAATGTTCAGTTATGGGTATTTTCCTGTTCTCTCAAATGTACAATGTTCCATCTTATTTTTCATATTTAAAAGGACACTTATGTTTTAATATGGTCACATATGTACAGGGTCAGTTTGAATGGTCTCACAAGTGCTTTAAAACCAGCAGGTCAATGGTCATTTTTAATATGGTCTCTAAATGGTCTCACAGGAGCTTTACAGCCAGTAGGTCAATGCATTTTCTTCAGCTAGTCTTTAGACTGTGTTTTCTTAAAATGGCCGACACTCACCATACTTGCTCATAACTCTGGAACAGAAAAAGATACAAGAATGATTCTTGTCACCATTAGAAAGTACAGGGTCACATATGTACAGGGTCATTGTCCTGAAGTTTTCAAAAGTACAATGTTCTCAGAATGGTCAGTTTCAGTTTGACACTTAATGTCCCTGGGTCACATATGTACAGGGTCACATATGTACAGGGTCACATATGTACAGTGGGTCACATATGTACTGGGTCACATATGTACAGGGTTTGACACTTAATGTCCCTGGGTCACATATGTACAGGGTCACATATGTACTGGGTCACATATGTACAGGGTCACATATGACACAGGGTCACATACTGGGTCACATATGGGTCACATATGTACAGGGTCACATATGTACTGGGTCACATATGTACAGGGTCACATATGTACAGGGTCACATATGTACTGGGTCACATATGTACAGGGTCACATATGTACAGGGTCACATATGTACAGGGTCACATATGTACTGGGTCACATATGTACAGGGTCACATATGTACAGGGTCACATATGTACAGGGTCACATATGTACAGGGTCACAGGGTCACATATGTGAGGGTGCATGGAAAACCAGACATAATGGATTTGGGATAAATTGAGATTTTAATTTTTTATGATGGATCAAAGATTCCTCGTTGATACACAGAGAACCGAATTGAGTTATCTTGTCTAGTTTGTATTTTAAAATCATTTCAAGTTTGGCATTCGAGATAGATCACTTGCAGAAATCGGCTGCGCGCGCACACACACACACACACACAAATGAGGCTGATCGGAAAGATGAAGCAGCGGGACACGATCCAGATGAGGGTGAAGATGACGAAGATGACTTCACACACACACACGCACACACACACACACACGCACACATGAGGCTGACCAGAAGGGGTAGATGAAGCAGCGGGACACGATCCAGATGAGGGTGAAGAGGACGAAGATGACTTCACACACACACACGCACACACTGACCAGAAGGGGTAGATGAAGCAGCGGGACACGATCCACACTTCACACACACACACGCACACATGAGGCTGACCAGAAGGGGTAGATGAAGCAGCGGGACACGATCCAGATGAGGGTGAAGAGGACGAAGATGACTTCACACACACACACGCACACACACACACACGCACACATGAGGCTGACCAGAAGGGGTAGATGAAGCAGCGAGACACGATCCAGATGAGGGTGAAGAGGACGAAGATGACTTCACACGTGGCCTGGTACTTGGCGTACTTGGCCATCTTGGCAAACTGCAGCATAAACCAGCCAACCGGCCAATCAACCACTGGGTCTGAAGGCCACTCAATAACTGTGACCCACTGACATGAAAGGGGCATTAAAGGTCATGGTTCACGTGAAATTCATGTATTGGGTCTACTTGAGTATAGTGAGCGAAAATGGCAGAATTATATTAGAGGGAAGTATTTCATGTGAATCATGACTCACGTGACACAATCGCATCGCATCCCCATACAATTTGACATGCCGTGTGACGCCGGCTTAAGTCGCTGAGCTAGCTTCTCACAACAGCCTTGAAAAGTCAAGTCATCTCATTTTCTGGTCACTTTTGAGTTATGGGCCTTGATTGAAAGTCTTAACTTGGAATGCAAAGATCATGGTTTGTTATTTTGTTCATTTCGATAGTACATCCCTGGGACACTCCTACTCATTCTCTTAGAGGGTCGTTTTTGTTACTAGTACTTCATAGACCCTCAAACCAGGGTCCCTGTGTCAAGGAGACAGAGGAAATGCTGAACTCACGGCCATGGGAGGGTCTGCCACGTCATGCACCACAAGCACCAGCGTGCCCACACGCACAAAGTTGCAGGCCCACGAGAAGTAGATGAGGGCGATGGTCACCAGGTGGTGCAGAACCATCTCCTTCTTGTCCTGGATCACACAGACACAACACACGGTACATCTATGGCATAGAACCATCTCCTTCTTGTCCTGGATCACATAGACACAACACACGGTACATCTATGGCATAGAACCATCTCCTTGTCCTGGATCACACAACACACGGTACATCTATGGCATAGAACCATCTCCTTCTTGTCCTGGATCACACAGACACAACACATGTTACATCTATGGCATAGAACCATCTCCTTCTTGTGGATCACACAACACACGGTACATCTATGGCATAGAACCATCTCCTTCTTGTCCTGGATCACACAGACACAACACACGTTACATCTATGGCATAGAACCATCTCCTTCTTGTCCTGGATCACACAGACACAACACACGTTACATCTATGGCATAGAACCATCTCCTTCTTGTGGATCACACAACACACGTTACATCTATGGCATAGAACCATCTCCTTCTTGTCCTGGATCACACAGACACAACACATGTTACATCTATGGCATAGAACCATCTCCTTCTTGTCCTGGATCACACAACACACGTTACATCTATGGCATAGAACCATCTCCTTCTTGTTCTGGATCACACAGACACAACACATGTTACATCTATGGCATAGAACTATCTCCTTCTTGTCCAGCAGACACGGTACATCTATGGCATAGAACCATCAGGACGCAACATTCTTCAGCACTCCAAAAAACAGATTTCCAGAGCATGCCGTGAACAAAATGCCCCCTACATCCGTCCAGAATTAGTTTAATTTACATTGGTGCATGCGGTCAGCAAAGTTTTTGCTTGAACTTTCCATCATAACCCCTGATATTATGATCTGCTCAAGACCATGAGTTACATAGAATAGCCTTATCTTCAGACAGACCATCAGTGATGTCCCAAGGCTCTGGTCATAGGACATTGACCTATTGAAATTGAAAATGCCCTATTGTGTTCTCCCCTGTCAGGACAAATGTCTGACTACATTTTTAACACTTTGCGTTATTGATTTTGTTCAAGAGCCACAACATTGTCCTGTTGATTTCTGTCGTCTCAAGACAGTTTGTCCTGTCACTTTTCGATCCTGGGTGCATCACTGGACCATTACCTGAACATGCATCAAATTGCCTGAATTCAGCCTTCAGGCATGTCCGCACGCACCCCTGTAGCTAAGAAAGGACGAGTGTTTACTTTCTTTTGGTAGTCCCTGGAAAAGGCAATGGCAGAGTATTTACCTTCTGTTGGTAGTCCCTGGAAAAGGCAATGGCAGAGTATTTACCTTCTGTTGGTAGTCCCTGGAAAAGGCAATGGCAGAGTATTTACCTTCTGTTGGTAGTCCCTGGAAAAGGCAATGGCAGAGTATTTACCTTCTGTTGGTAGTCCCTGGAAAAGGCAATGGCAGAGTATTTACCTTCTGTTGGTAGTCCCTGGAAAAGGCAATGGCAGAGTATTTACCTTCTGGTTGGTAGTCCCTGGAAAAGGCAATGGCAGAGTATTTACCTTCTGTTGGTAGTCCCTGGAAAAGGCAATGGCAGAGTATTTACCTTCTTTTGGTAGTCCCTGGAAAAGGCAATGGCAGAGTATTTACCTTCTGTTGGTAGTCCCTGGAAAAGGCAATGGCAGAGTATTTACCTTCTGTTGGTAGTCCCTGGAAAAGGCAATGGCAGAGTATTTACCTTCTGTTGGTAGTCCCTGGAAAAGGCAATGGCAGAGTATTTACCTTCTGTTGGTAGTCCCTGGAAAAGGCAATGGCAGAGTATTTACCTTCTTTTGGTAGTCCCTGGAAAAGGCAATGGAAAACAGCAGACTCCAGTAGAAGGCAAGCTCCATCAAGTAGAACAGGTAGATGTCAAAGTCGATGTGCTGAAAAAACGCATAACAGTTGAGAAGAAAAACACATGTCAACACATATCATGGGTGCAACTTCCCAAAATGAAACCCCCCCTGAAATCATGGGTCCAGGGGCCGCCGAGGCCCCGACGGAGTACAAGGGGCAAGGGGCACAGCACGGAGTACAAGGGGCAATGGGCACAGCACGGAGTACAAGGGGCAAGGGCACAGCACGGAGTACAAGCACAGCACGGAGTACAAGGGGCAAGGGGCACAGCACAGAGTACAAGGGGCAAGGGGCACAGCACGGAGTACAAGGGGCAATGGGCACAGCACGGAGTACAAGGGGCAAGGGGCACAGCACGGAGTACAAGGGGCAATGGGGCACAGCACGGAGTACAAGGGGCAAGGGGCACAGCACGGAGTACAAGGGGCAAGGGGCACAGCACGGAGTACAAGGGGCACAGCACGGAGTACAAGGGGCAAGGGGCACAGCACGGAGTACAAGGGGCAATGGGCACAGCACGGAGTACAAGGGGCAGAATTGGACCCCTGAAGCTGAAGCAAAAATACAATTATGGAGGCATTTTGGACAGCGGTCCTGCAGTTCCAAGATGAAGTTTAAAGCTTATATCAAAACACAATTTATACAAAGGTTCATTTGTAAGTCACTAAGTGTTTGGAAACAAAATTGATGAATAAAAAAAAAGGAAGTTCAGTTTCAGGTAAAAAAACCCAAAACATCCTCATGAAAAAAAAAGAGTTGCACCCATAACATATATGCCTGAGTGGATGCATGCCCCCGGCCCCACACACAGACGGAAACTATGATAGACACAGACCAATGGCACATGCATGAGTCAATGCCAACAGGTAAACACCAAACAATCAGTAAAGGGGCTGAAGACACCAATGGCACATGCATGAGTCAATGCCAACAGGTAAACACCAAACAATCAGTAAAGGGGCTGAAGACACCAATGGCACATGCATGAGTCAATGCCAACAGGTAAACACCAAACAATCAGTAAAGGGGCTGAAGACACCAATGGCACATACATGAGTCAATGTCAACAGGTAAACACCAAACAATCAGTAAAGGGGCTGAAGACACCAATGACACATGCATCAGTAAAGGGGGTGAAGACACCAATGGCACATGCATGAGTCAATGCCAACAGGTAAACACCAAACAATCAGTAAAGGGGGTGAAGACACCAATGACACATGCATGAGTCAATGCCAACAGGTAAACACCAAACAATCAGTAAAGGGGCTGAAGACACCAATGACACATGCATCAGTAAAGGGGGTGAAGACACCAATGGCACATGCATGAGTCAATGCCAACAGGTAAACACCAAACAATCAGTAAAGGGGGTGAAGACACCAATGACACATGCATGAGTCAATGCCAACAGGTAAACACCAAACAATCAGTAAAGGGGGTGAAGACACCAATCACATACATGTGTCAATGCCAACAGGTAAACACCAAACAATCAGTAAAGGGGCTGAAGACACCAATGACACATGCATGAGTCAATGCCAACAGGTAAACACCAAACAATCAGTAAAGGGGGTGAAGACACCAATGACACATACATGTGTCAATGCCAACAGGTAAACACCAAACAATCAGTAAAGGGGGTGAAGACACCAATGACACATGCATGAGTCAATGCCAACAGGTAAACACCAAACAATCAGTAAAGGGGGTGAAGACACCAATGACACATGCATGAGTCAATGCCAACAGGTAAACACCAAACAATCAGTAAAGGGGCTGAAGACACCAATGACACATGCATGAGTCAATGCCAACAGGTAAACACCAAACAATCAGTAAAGGGGGTGAAGACACCAATGACACATGCATGAGTCAATGCCAACAGGTAAACACCAAACAATCAGTAAAGGGGGTGAAGACACCAATGACACATACATGTGTCAATGCCAACAGGTAAACACCAATCAGTAAAGGGGGTGAAGACACCAATGACACATGCATTAGTCAATGCCAACAGGTAAACACCAAACAATCAGTAAAGGGGGTGAAGACACCAATGACACATACATGTGTCAATGCCAACAGGTAAACACCAAACAATCAGTAAATGGGGTCAATGAAGACACCAATGAAGACACATGGCACATGAGTCAATGCCAACAGGTAAACACCAAACAATCAGTAAAGGGGGTGAAGACACCAATGGCACATGCATGAGTCAATGCCAACAGGTAAACACCAAACAATCAGTAAAGGGGGTGAAGACACCAATGACACATGCATGAGTCAATGCCAACAGGTAAACACCAAACAATCAGTAAAGGGGGTGAAGACACCAATGACACATGCATGAGTCAATGCCAACAGGTAAACACCAAACAATCAGTAAAGGGGGTGAAGACACCAATGACACATACATGCATGAGTCAATGTAAAGGGGGTGAAGACACAACAGGTAAACACCAAACAATCAGTAAAGGGGCTGAAGACACCACAGGCCACTGATGTCTGCAGATTAATTATTATGCATATCAATCAGTGGCCTGACGCTGGGCTCATATTTCATTCAAGCTAGTGTTCAAGTGAATAAAACAATGGTTGGACTTGAATACCACAAGTACCAGCCAAAATACAGAATTTCATAGCAAAAATCCCAAATAAGGAACAATTGTTGATTTAAGGTGGCGTATTGCGATATGTTGGGGCAATGTTTGGTCCATTTTGTTTCTCAGGAACTAATGAAGATATCAACATGGAATGGTGCACACTGATGCAACACATGACCCTGATACAGTGATAATCTATGCCAAATGTGAAGACTGCGAAGGCATTATGAAAGTACAGAGTCCACCTAAAAACACACACAAAAACCTTAGCCCCTTACCAGCACTGGATTCCAGCACTGCATGGTGATGCAGATCATTTGTCCATTTTGCTAAGACACCAAACAGTGCAACCCACATAAAAGTAGCATGTCTGAGTTGATAGCTCACGTTCTTTGTCGCATCAAACAATAGTGAAAATGAGCAGGAACTTGCTTGAGACAAAGAACGCAAATGCTAATTTTTGTATGTGGGTTGCACTTTTTGATGTCTTAGGAAATTGGACAAATGATCAGCATCACCATGCAGTGCTCCAGTTGAATCCAGTGCTGGTAAGGGGACAAATGATCAGCATCACCATGCAGTGCTCCAGTTGAATCCAGTGCTGGTAAGGGGCTAAGTTTCCGTATGAATTTTGTTTAGGTGGACTCCATACTTTCATAATGCCTTCACAGTCTTCACATTTGGCATAAATGGTCAGCGTAATGTAGTGTATCAGTGTGCAACATTTCATGTAGATATCTTTACTAGTTCCTGAGAAACAAAATTGAACAACAATTGCCCCCCAAAACGCAGTGCACCACCTTAACTGCAAGGGTAAATGCTGAGAAGCAAAGTGTATATAGTCCAGATTTCACAGACATTCTGCCAAGCACAGTGTCATTGCTGTCAATCATTACACACATACGTGCATCTGTGTCGCTGAAATCTCCCCTCTGACGCATTGGATTTCCGCCCAGTGTCACAATAATAATAATAATAAAAACAGTACATTTACATAGTGCTTTGCCTCAAATGAGCCCAAAGCGCTTTGCAACCAAATGTTCAACAATAAGCAGACAACAAAAATAGTATTCAAGAATGACACAGCCAGCAACAGCACATGCACATGGCAGCACACACAGACAGACACCCCCACATACACACAGTGACACACACTCACACATGTGCGCGCACGCATGCATACACACACACACTATACACACATAGATACAGACTCGATCTGTATCTCCCATTCAGTAAATCAAAGACACTAGGTTGCACAGCAGTGCACACACATACAGCTGCTGGTGGGGACAAATGATCACACACACACACACACACACACACACACACACACACACACAGTGCACACACACCACACTCCAGTTGCGCGCTGCGGGCAAATGCGCATCGCATGCTCACGCATCACACAAATGATCAGCATTCATGCACACAAATGATCAGCATCACAGACACCACACATGGAGAGGGGACACACACATATGGACACACACACACATATGGACACACACACACAGTGCTGGTGAGGGGACAAATGATCAGCATCACCATGCAGTGCTCCAGTTGAATCCAGTGCTGGTGACACACACACACACCATGCATGGACACACACACACATATGGACACACACACACATATGGACACAGGGGACACACACACACAGTGCTCCAGTATGGACACACACACACCATATGGACACACACACACATATGGACACACACACACATCACCATGCAGTGGTTGACACACACACACACACACATATGGACACACAGCATCACATGCTCCAGTTGAATCCAGTGCTGGTACACAAATGATCAGCACACCATGCAGTGCTCCACACACAAATGATCAGCATCACCATGGACACACAGGGGACAAATATGGACACACACACAGTTGATAGTGGACACACACACACATGCAGTGCTCAGTTGAATCCACTGGTGAGGGGACATATGATCACACACACACATATGGACACACAGCATCACATATGCTCCAGACACACACACAGTGCTATGGACAAATGATCAGCACACACAATCCAGTGCACATATGGACACACACACACATTGATCCAGTGCTGGTGACACACACACATGCAGTGCTCCAGTTGATGGACACACAGCATCACCACACCATGCTGGTAAGGGGACACAGCATCACCATGCAGTGCTCCAGTTGAATCCAGTGCTGGTACAAATGATCAGCACACACATATGGACACACACACACAAATGATCAGGACACACACAGTTGAATCCATGGACACAATGACACATCACCATGCAGTGCTCCAGTTGAATCCAGTGCTGGTGGGGACACACACACACACCATGGACACACACACACATATGGGGACACACACACACATGCAGTGCTCCAGTTGAATCCAGTGCTGGTGAGGGGACACACACACATATGGACACACACACACATGATGGCACACACACACACATATGGACACACACACACATATGGACACACACACACACATATGGACACACACACACACATATGAATCCAGTGCTGGTAACACACACACACATATGGACACACACACACATATGGACACACACACACATATGGACACACACACACATAGTGAGACACACACACAACATATGGACACACACCACCTTAACTGCAAGGGTACACAGAAGCAAAGTGTATATGGACACACACAGACATTCACACAGTATGGACACACACACACATACGTGCATCTATGGACACACACACACATATGGACACACACACACACATATGGCTTTGCACAAATGAGCCCAAAGCACACATATGGACACACACACAACATATGGACACACACACACACATGCACATATGGACACACACACACACCCCCATATGGACACACACACACACATATGGACATGCATACACACACACAATATACACACATACACACACACATCTGTATGGACACACACACACATATGGACACACACACACACATATGCTGCACACACACACACACACACACACACACACACACACATATGGACACACACACACACATGGACACACACACACACACACATGGACACACACACACATATGGACACACACACACATATGGACACACACATAACAGCAACTTTGACCTGACACAGTTTTTGAAACAAATGTTAACAAATGATCAAAACAGACCCTGTAAAATGTCCAGGTGACAATCTAACATGTCCAGGTGACAATCTAACATGTCCAGGTGACCCTCTAACATGTCCAGGTGACCCTGTAAAATGTCCAGGTGACCATGTAAAATGTCCAGGTGACCCTGTAAAATGTCCAGGTGACCCTGTAAAATGTCCAGGTGACCCTGTAAAATGTCCAGGTGACCCTGTAAAATGTCCAGGTGACCATGTAAAATGTCCAGGTGACCCTGTAAAATGTCCAGGTGACCCTCTAACATGTCCAGGTGACCATCTAAAATGTCCAGGTGACAATCTAACATGTCCAGGTGACCCTCTAACATGTCCAGGTGACCCTCTAACATGTCCAGGTGACCATGTAAAATGTCCAGGTGACCATGTAAAATGTCCAGGTGACCATGTAAAATGTCCAGGTGACAATCTAACATGGCCAGGTGACCCTCTAACATGTCTAGGTGACCATGTAAAATGTCCAGGTGACCCTCTAACATGTCCAGGTGACCCTCTAACATGTCCAGGTGACCCTCTAACATGTCCAGGTGACCCTGTAACATGTCCAGGTGACCCTCTAACATGTCCAGGTGACAATCTAACATGTCCAGGTGACCCTCTAACATGTCCAGGTGACCCTCTAACATGTCCAGGTGACCCTCTAACATGCCCAGGTGACCCTCTAACATGTGCAGGTGACCCTGTAAAAATCTGCAGGTGACCCTGTAAAAATCTAGAGGCCTATTTTAGGCGCTGACTCTGATTAGGAAGACAGAATAAACACTGGAGTACATGAGAAAGTTCATCATTTCAGCCAGATACCAGATGAGGATGGTGACAGGGAGGTTTGAGACAGATGATTAGGAAGACAGAATAAACACTGAAGTACATGAGAAAGTTCATCATTTCAGCCAGATACCAGATGAGGATGGTGACAGGGCGGTTTGAGACAGATGATTAGGAAGACAGAATAAACACTGGAGTACATGAGAAAGTTCATCATTTCAGCCAGATACCAGATGAGGATGGTGACAGGGAGGCTTTGAGACGATTGAAAGGAATGTGATCAAATCCTTCAGAGTCAGTGAAGTTCAGAAGCCAATTACCTGTTTGGGCCAGTTGATCCAGCAGTTGACAGTCACCCGCAACCATGATTTCTGGAGAAAAACAACAACAACTGAACAAACGTTGGTAATGTCGCTCAAAACCACTGACATGATAAACTTTTTCTTTCAACATAACCAAAACTTTGTTCCATTTTGGTTTTTAATCATCAGTTTTCTTTTTTCTCAATAATTTGTCTCTCTGCAGGAGAGGAGAAGGGGGGTGGGGCAAATCAAACTTACCCATTTCTTTTTGTTATTTCTGTCAGTGATCTTAATCACACACATGCATGTATTTGTAGATTGATTCAATCAAATAATTTACTTTATTAATGCACAAAAACAGCAAAGTTTTGGACAGTTTGAGAAAAGAGACGAAAGACAAATAGGAAACGGTCTTACTGACAGTGACAGTAATACTTTAGAGATTTTAAGGATGAGATATTAACAGAAAAAGGACAAAAGACAAGAGATACAACTTTAAAAACCATGAATTTCAACAAACAAAAAAACTTAAACAACATTTTAAAAGTCATGTTCAGTTACTTACGTCCCAGAGTGCCCACATTCCAAAAGTGAAAGTGCAAGTGTAAAACAACAAGTGCCAGCTGAAATGGAAAAAAAAAGAAGACAAAGTATAAGTTGCAATGCCCCCCAAAAGTATACTGACCAAGCAATGCATGTATTACACATGTATATATATTATATAACAAATCAATTTGGTAAAACACAAAAATAAACTCTGTTCTTTATATAAGCTTCATTTATTAGTATTACTATTAGTATTATTAATAAGAAAATGTACCGAGAAGAAAAACAGAGAGCTGGGGATTCTGTTGTTTTAGTCCAGATTTGTTAGGAAGAATCCATATAACAATAAATAATGACTGGTCAGTAACAATAACAAAACAATCTTAACAATAATGACTGTACGTTATTCCATTATTAATATAAAAAAAACCCACCAGAATGGATTATCTTTGAAGGGAATATTTTTTCCCTCAGCACAAAACCCCAAAACAATTAATACATATGTTTAAGTGGAGATAAGAAAGAAAAATCTGAAGATAATCCAGTTGAAAACAACAATAAACAACCAAAGAACTAAAGAGGTGGTCCAGTTCAATCATTGCATTGTGGTTGGTCTTTTCTTTTCTTCAAATCTTTTAGTTTCACAATTTGCGTATAATCGTCTGGATCATGCAAATTATGCAAACAAGACAATCATATGTTTCTCTCACTATGAGGGAGTATTCACTCTTGTGTACTTTGTTGAGGAAAATTTAAAGCACAGTTTTAAAGCTAAAAGGCAGAAACACAGTTAACATCGGGCATTGAGCAATACATTTTTAATCTGCTAAAATAAAGAAAAACATTAAGTGATGACAATCCAGACAATAACTTCTGATGATAATGATGCTAAATCTAAAGCGGTTGAATATTTCTTACTACACTATTGCCACTGAGCTGGATAAGCCACTTTCTTGCACTTGAATATTGCTTACTACACTATTGCCACTGAGCTGTATAAGCCACTTTCTTGCACTTGAATATTTCTTACTACAGTATTGCCACTGAGCTGTATAAGCCACTTTCTTGCACTTGAATATTGCTTACTACACTATTGCCACTGAGCTGGATAAGCCACTTTCTTGCACTTGAATATTGCTTACTACACTATTGCCACTGAGCTGTATAAGCCACTTTCTTGCACTTGAATATTTCTTACTACACTATTGCCACTGAGCTGTATAAGCCACTTTCTTGCACTTGAATATTTCTTACTACACTATTGCCACTGAGCTGTATAAGCCACTTTCTTGCACTTGAATATTTCTTACTACACTATTGCCACTGAGCTGTATAAGCCACTTTCTTGCACTTGAATATTTCTTACTACACTATTGCCACTGAGCTGTATAAGCCACTTTCTTGCACTTGAATATTTCTTACTACACTATTGCCACTGAACTGTATAAGCCACTTTCTTGCACTTGAATATTGCTTACTACACTATTGCCACTGAGCTGTATAAGCCACTTTCTTGCACTTGAATATTTCTTACTACAGTATTGCCACTGAGCTGTATAAGCCACTTTCTTGCACTTGAATATTGCTTACTACACTATTGCCACTGAGCTGGATAAGCCACTTTCTTGCACTTAGGGGTTATCATTGATAAGGACTTATCGTGGAGTGATCACATTAATGACCTCGGTAAGCGTATCTCTAAAAGAATTTACCAGTTATCAAAAATAAAGAATTTCTTAGACCTTCATTCAAGAAAACTCTTTTTTCATGCACACATCTTACCTCTTATAAATTACGCATCCACGTTATGGGATAGTGCTAGTGAAAATAATCTAAAATACATAACTCGCTTACACAAAAGAGCTTTAAAGCTTGTCCTACTTAAGTCTACTAGTTTGACAATAATTGACTATAAACAACTAAACATCCTTCCGTTTAAAGAAAGACTTTTCTTAAACAAATGCCTATGTATGTACAACATCGTAAACGGAACAGCCCCAAATAAAATAATAAGTTCCTTTACATTAAATGAAAATCGACATACTCATAAGCTTTCATTTCCTAAGCCCCATAACGATCTGTTCAAATCCAGCTTCACATACTCTGGGGGAAACACATGGAACAACTTGCCATCATTCTTGAAATCATGTCCATCTAAACCAGCTTTTAAAAAAGCTTTAAAGAAGCACCTGGTTGATAAATTGTAATCTGGCATTATTGAGATGTATATATGCATTGATTGTTCTTATGTCTGGAAATATTCTGTTCTTCCTTCTATCTTCCCTTTCCTTCTGTTTTTTGTTTTGTTTTCCAATTGTGTGTGCAGGTGTGTGTGTGTGTGTGTGTGTGTGTGTGTGTGTGTGTGTGTGTGTGTGTGTGTGTGTGTGTGTGTGTGTGTGTGTGTGTGTGTGTGTGTGTGTGTGTGTGTGTGTGTGTATGTGTGTGTGAGTGAGCGTGTGTGTGCGAGCGAGCGTATGTGTGTGTGTATATGCGCACACACGCGCATGTGTGTATGTGAGTGTTTCCTCCCCCAGCTTTCTCTCCCTCTCTCTTCCTCCCTATTCCCTTCTCTCTCTTCTGTTTGGTTCTTTGTTGTTGTTTTTTTCTTTCATTATACTGATCATAATGTTTTCTGTTTTGTGTTCCTGTAAATATGTTAAGTTCATTGATTTTTGATTGATGTGTATTTTTTTATGAGGGCAGGATGAAAAAAAGCTTTGTTAGCTTATTCTTTAACCCTCAATAAAGATGATTTTGACTTGACTTGACTTGACTTGAATATTTCTTACTACACTATTGCCACTGAGCTGTATAAGCCACTTTCTTGCACTTGAATATTTCTTACTACAGTATTGCCACTGAGCTGGATAAGCCACTTTCTTGCACTTGAATATTGCTTACTACACTATTGCCACTGAGCTGGATAAGCCACTTTCTTGCACTTGAATATTGCTTACTACACTATTGCCACTGAGCTGTATAAGCCACTTTCTTGCACTTGAATATTGCTTACTACACTATTGCCACTGAGCTGTATAAGCCACTTTCTTGCACTTGAATATTTCTTACTACAGTATTGCCACTGAGCTGTATAAGCCACTTTCTTGCACTTGAATATTTCTTACTACAGTATTGCCACTGAGCTGTATAAGCCACTTTCTTGCACTTGAATATTGCTTACTACACTATTGCCACTGAGCTGTATAAGCCACTTTCTTGCACTTGAATATTGCTTACTACACTATTGCCACTGAGCTGTATAAGCCACTTTCTTGCACTTGAATATTGCTTACTACACTATTGCCACTGAGCTGTATAAGCCACTTTCTTGCACTTGAATATTGCTTACTTTTGTTTTCCAACTCAATCAATTCAGCAAATTATATTATCTTGGTGAACAATAGCAGGATGAACATCCTTGGACCAATAAAGACCTGAATGTGGGTTAACAATATTAAATAATTATATTATGTTAGCACCATCTCTGTGGAATTCTCTGCCTTCTCCTCTCCGACACTCCAACTCAGTCTCCTCATTCAAATCCTCTCTTAAAACCCATCTTTTTCCTGCTGCGCCCTAAATATTTGATCAGTTGTCTATCGTTGTGTGCACGTGAGGGAAGATTGATTTAAGAGGTTTGTGCTGTGTTTTGTGGTGCGTGTGTGTGTGTGTGTGAGTGTGTGTGTGTGTGTGTGTGAGCATGAATGTGTGCTTGTGTGTATTTTGGTTTTGTGGGTTGTGTGTGCACGCATGTGTGTGTTTGTGTGCGTGTCTGTGTGTCTGTCTGCGTGCGTACGTTGTGTGTGAGGGTGTTTGTGTATGCGTGTTGGTGTATGTGGTCAGTCCATGCGGCTCAGTTGCTGTGGCTTACCGAATGGGGTATGAACGAGTTGGTGTCAATAATTGTGTGTTTATGTGTGTGTGTGTGTGTGTGTGTGTGTGTGTGTGTGTGTGTGTGTGTGTGTGTGTGTGTGTGCGTGTGTGTGTGTGTGTGTGTGCGTGTGCGTGTGTGTTAGAGAGAGAGAGATAGTTGCTTTGCATATGCACTGTTGGTGGTTGGTGTCACTCTTGAATGTTTTTTTGTTTTTGTTGTTGTTTTTTGTTATCTGTTGATGAATAATTGATTGTAAAGCGCTTTGGGCTCATCTGAGGTAAAGTGCTATATAAATGTACTGTTATTATTATTATTATTATTTGTGCCCTTTGTTGTGTTTTGTGCCAATGCATGGTTCCCAGGTTTAGAACATGAAACGAAAAAAGGACCTTTAAAGGACTTATAAGGACCTCAAAAGATTGTAAAACAAAGGACCTTCGCCAACCTGATTGTAATAATAACTATGACATGTTCATGATAGAATGCCCGAATGCCAATTGTTGACCAACAGCACAATGTAGTGAACATTGCACAAGGTCTTAAAGCCGACATTCCAATACGCATGGAATGAATCACTACGTCTTGGAGCGGAAAGACTCACACAGCTTGTAATGAATTGTCTGCTCCGATCTGTGACACTGACAACTTTGCATACTGCCAGGATTTTTTGTTTGTTTGTTTGTTTGTCAGAAATGTCTTAACTGTTAGTCCGTTTCTGTATCACTTTGTTCTTGATAAAACAGGACTTAACAGCACCTTTCAAAAACTTAAAAGGACCTCTTAATGAATTAAAAGGATCTACTTGCTAAAATAAAGCACTTAAAAGGCAAAAACCAATTCACAAGGACTTAAAAGGCGCCTGGGAACCGTGCAATGAAAAGTAGTAATATGTTTCTGTTTCTGTTGACTTATTTTAAAAGAACCTTCAAAAAGGCTTTTTAAGATTATTTCCCACATTGATTTCCAAACGCGTATAAGTCATTTGACGGAAAGAATTGATCAGTTTAAATAAATAAATAAACAAAAACCAAATAAAGACAAAACAAAAGAAAACAAATGAACACTGAGGCAAGCAAACCAACAGCATGGGTGCAACTCACCAAAATGAAAAAATCCCTGAAAGTTAGGGGTCCAGGGGCCACAGAGAGAGAGTCCAGGGGCCAGAGAGAGAGTCCAGGGGCCAGAGAGAGAATGAGACAGACAGTTAAAATGATGGACTGAGAGTCCGATAAGCCTTGCATAATGATTACATTGCCTTTGAAAACAATAGAGCATCATTATGCTGTTTTCAAGATTCCCCGAGAGAGACTTCCGGGATAGAACAACCAAGTTCTAAACGCCCCAAATCGCTTGTGGTCGATTTTTTGGGGGATGAATTAAAAAAGTTCAGCTTTGGGCTAAAAATAATAAAATTATGAAATCAGTGTGAAACTGAAAGAGTTGCACACATGCAACAGAGCAAAGTCATAAAGGAAAGCTTGATAGAACAGTTTTAAAGAGAAACTGAAAGAGTTGCACACATGCAACAGAGCAAAGTCATAAAGGAAAGCTTGATAGAACAGTTTTAAAGAGAAACTGAAAGAGTTGCACACATGCAACAGAGCAAAGTCATACAGGAAAGCTTGATAGAACAGTTTTAAAGAGAAACTCAACATGGCATGAGAACCAAACAGAATCTTGTTGAACCAATGAGGCTTTATACTGAACATTCTCTGCCCCTGTCACTGAGATGCAAACGCCACCTCCTTAAGATTACCGCCCTTGCCTGTCAGGAACAAGTAGTGTATAGCCATAGAAAATTATCTGCCCCTGACTAGTCACTAGATGGCAGAGAACAAGTAGTGCATAGCCACAGGAAATTATCTGCCCCTGACTAGTCACCAATGGCACGGTCAAGTCAGTCCGAAAATGATCGCCCTTTGGTGTCGCCAAGACGTAGTATAAAGCCCCATTGGCTACAGCCCAGAATGTAGGCCATCTGAAGCACAAAGGGAACTTTAATGGGGGCTCACACCCCATTTGGATGCCAACACGCCTTGAAAAACACCTCAGCATTGTTTTACAACATAGATAGGCTCAGACTGCAAACTCAATCGCTGTTAGTGTTACCTACCTTGTGTATCACATTCTTCAAAATAAATTGAGCTGACAAGTCACAATTTGCAAAAATGCACTGTGGAGTTCACTAGAACATTGTCTACTTTGCGAAATCTCATTCGACAGAATTATAAAGCTATGACATCATCCAAAAAATTATTTGCTTATTTCAATGCAGAATCTGTGGAAGACGTCATATCAAGAATGTGTTTCTCGAAGAAATGACGTTGTAGGTGAGACAAATAAGTTGCTGGATTCGTCTGATTTCCCTACTGGTAGATCTGCGATTTAAAAATAAATAAATATGCGAGTGCTCAATTTATTTTGAAGAATGTGACACAAAAGGCAGGCAAGTTGCAGTCTGTGCTTATCGATATTCTAAACCCATGCTGTGGCGTTTTTCAGAGCGCTTTTGCATCCGAATAGAGCGTGTCCCCTTGTGAAGGTCAAAAGCATCACTGGTCAGTCCTCTCAGACTTTGAACTTTAAAGTGTCCATCCACACCCAGTTGCTGCAGCTGGTTTCCTGGGCAACCTCAAGCCTGTGGGGAGATAAGTTGACAAGGTCAAGGAGACAGTGGTGAGTGACCTGTCACTGATCACACAACTTTGAGATGCCACTGCCAAGCAATCAGCATTATAAACAAGGTCAAGGAGACAGTGGTGAGTGACCTGTCACTGATCACACAACTTTGAGATGCCACTGCCAAGCAATCAGCATTATAAACAAGGTCAAGGAGACAGTGGTGAGTGACATGCCACTGATCACACAACTTTGAGATGCCACTGCCAAGCAATCAGCATTATAAACAAGGTCAAGGAGACAGTGGTGAGTGACATGCCACTGATCACACAACTTTGAGATGCCACTGCCAAGCAATCAGCATTATAAAACAAGGTCAAGGAGACAGTGGTGAGTGACATGCCACTGATCACACAACTTTGAGATGCCACTGCCAAGCAATCAGCATTATAAACAAGGTCAAGGACACAGTGGTGAGTGACATGCCACTGATCACACAACTTTGAGATGCCACTGCCAAGCAATCAGCATTATAAACAAGGTCGAGACAGTGGTGAGTGACATGCCACTGATCACACAACTTTGAGATGCCACTGCCAAGCAATCAGCATT
Source organism: Phymorhynchus buccinoides (assembly GCA_017654935.2). Classification (NCBI taxonomy): domain Eukaryota; kingdom Metazoa; phylum Mollusca; class Gastropoda; order Neogastropoda; family Raphitomidae; genus Phymorhynchus; species Phymorhynchus buccinoides. The sequence goes on from CM065683.1 coordinate 72,009,602, forward strand.
ATAAAACAAGGTCAAGGAGACAGTGGTGAGTGACATGCCACTGATCACACAACTTTGAGATGCCACTGCCAAGCAATCAGCATTATAAACAAGGTCAAGGAGACAGTGGTGAGTGACATGCCACTGATCACACAACTTTGAGATGCCACTGCCAAGCAATCAGCATTATAAAACAAGGTCAAGGAGACAGTGGTGAGTGACATGCCACTGATCACACAACTTTGAGATGCCACTGCCAAGCAATCAGCATTATAAACAAGGTCAAGGAGACAGTGGTGAGTGACATGCCACTGATCACACAACTTTGAGATGCCACTGCCAAGCAATCAGCATTATAAACAAGGTCAAGGAGACAGTGGTTAGTGACATGCCACTGATCACACAACTTTGAGATGCCACTGCCAAGCAATCAGCATTATAAAACAAGGTCAAGGAGACAGTGGTGAGTGACATGCCACTGATCACACAACTTTGAGATGCCACTGCCAAGCAATCAGCATTATAAACAAGACTTACATTAAGATTGTGGCGCCTTTGCACTTTGAAAAAAACCCCACTTATTACTCAAAATGTTCACATTGTGCCGAATATCAATGTCTCCTCTGGTTGGCGAATGACCGCATACTGATTGATTGTTGGAACTGAATGTTAACTTAAAGTACCAAACAAACAACAACAACAAGAACAAACCCATCAGGAACAACGTCATTAAGTCGAAGCCACCAAGACTCTCGTCTCAGCATTTGTACTGTCTCACATCGATTACTGCAACTCCTTATTCGTAGGCTGCCCCCAAACTGTCTTCAGTAAACTTTAAAAAGTTCAAAACAATGCAGCTTGGTTAATCCTTATAGTCCCTCACAAAGACCATATAAAAAAAAACCCACCTTACACTTACCTTATACTGGCTTCCAGTCGAGACAAGAATTAAGCATGAAATTGCTTGCCTCTGCTTGAATGCTGTCAACTCATCTGTACCTGTCTACCTCTGATCTCCTTCACCTGTACTCACCCTACATGCAGGTCTCTCCATTCCTCTTCTGACAAACTTATCCTTTCTATCCCTCGTACAAATACTAAGACATACGGTGAACGTTCATTTTCTTTCAGTGCCCCTTCTATCTGGAACTCCCTACCCTATAAACTTCGTTCTGATAAATCCTTCTAGTCTTTCAAAACAGCTAGATAAACCCCACCTCTTCCAGCAATACTTCTGATTTCCTTTTTGTCCTGTTTTCTGCCTTAGGGCTGTGTTGTGTGTGGGTGCGCACATGTGCGTGTGTGTTGGTGTGTGGGGGGTTTGTTTGTGTGTTAACCATATTTCATGTTGTGCTGAGAAGAAAATCTGTCTGTAAAACAATCTTTTTTTAAAGTAATAATAAAGAGGGGTTTCGTCCGTTTAAACATATCTTTGTGTATATTTTGTGTTATCCATCTGTGTACTAAGTGTACTCCACTGTAGGGCAAATGGAAGACTCATAAATGCATTATTAATAATTATTTCATACCTGATAAATTAATTTGTGGCACGGCATAAACATACATTTAAGAACATAATAATTAAATATACCAGCACATAAAACTTCATAGGACATCAGTGATTGCGCTAAACTTTTTGAAAATGTGTTCAGCTTATGCAAAGTCGGCCCTAAAATGCGTAAATCAGAGAAGGCTAAAAATGGCGTCATGTCGTAAGACTATAAATTGATGGAAAAAGCGTGCATTTTTTAATCTATAAACAATTAGCAATGTTTGATACTCACATCACCGCTGAAACGCATCACAAGCACTGATCAATCAGGTGCGATGCTCCGATAGCTTGCTTTCTGACTATTCACTTTGCATCAGAATGTGTCAACCCGAGTGTAGATCTAGATGATCAGACTTATGATCGGACACGTTTTATCACGTAGGCCCCGGCCAAATGAAACGCCTCTCACATCTAAGAGTCCGAGTTATTTTCAAAGCAAATTTTCCATGGCATTGCGAATTTGGAATTCATAAAGTTATTTTAGTCTATACCCATGACAATCACGGTCACCACGGCTCCCCTCCCCCTAAAAACATAAAGTTGACCTAGTTTTCATGTGCCCTCTTGCTATCAAGGGAAAAACAGTGTGTCAAAGCGCTTGTGGTATGCTGTTATTGCTCTGACATGGGATGCATTGGAACATGGAAACTAACCGCTCCAGGAGCTTCAGGGCACGAGGATCACTCATTGCTATCAAGGGAAAAACAGTGTGTCAAAGCGCTTGTGGTGTGCTCTTATTGCTCTGACATGGGATGCATTGGAACATGGAAACTAACCGCTCCAGGAGCTTCAGGGCACGAGGATCACTCATTGCTATCAAGGGGAAAACAGTGTGTCAAAGTGGTGTGCTGTTATTGCTCTGACATGGGATGCATTGGAACATGGAAACTAACCGCTCCAGGAGCTTCAGGGCACGAGGATCACTCATTGCTATCAAGGGGAAAACAGTGTGTCAAAGTGGTGTGCTGTTATTGCTCTGACATGGGATGCATTGGAACATGGAAACTAACCGCTCCAGGAGCTTCAGGGCATGAGGATCACTCATTGCTATCAAGGGGAAAACAGTGTGTCAAAGTGGTGTGCTGTTATTGCTCTGACATGGGATGCATTGGAACATGGAAACTAACCGCTCCAGGAGCTTCAGGGCATGAGGATCACTCATTGCTATCAAGGGGAAAACAGTGTGTCAAAGTGGTGTGCTGTTATTGCTCTGACATGGGATGCATTGGAACATGGAAACTAACCGCTCCAGGAGCTTCAGGGCATGAGGATCACTCATTGCTATCAAGGGGAAAACAGTGTGTCAAAGTGGTGTGCTGTTATTGCTCTGACATGGGATGCATTGGAACATGGAAACTAACCGCTCCAGGAGCTTCAGGGCACGAGGATCACTCATTGCTATCAAGGGGAAAACAGTGTGTCAAAGTGGTGTGCTGTTATTGCTCTGACATGGGATGCATTGGAACATGGAAACTAACCGCTCCAGGAGCTTCAGGGCACGAGGATCACTCATTGCTATCAAGGGGAAAACAGTGTGTCAAAGTGGTGTGCTGTTACTGCTCTGACATGGGATGCATTGGAACATGGAAACTAACCGCTCCAGGAGCTTCAGGGCACGAGGATCACTCATTGCTATCAAGGGGAAAACAGTGTGTCAAAGGGGTGTGCTGTTATTGCTCTGACATGGGATGCATTTGAACATGGAAACTAACCGCTCCAGGAGCTTCAGGGCACGAGGATCACTCATTGCTATCAAGGGGAAAACAGTGTGTCAAAGTGGTGTGCTGTTATTGCTCTTACAGGGCTTCAGGGCACGAGGATCACTCAGGAAACTGAAGTTCTAAAAAAGTGTTATCAGCAAGAGCAAGATGCTGGCAGGCAGCGAGTCAGCACACGGGCAGCAAGGCCATGCTATTATTTCCCGCGGCACAATGCCTGCAGTGTGAGTCTCTCTCTTATCAAGTCTTTGCTGAATGGTGGGCATAGACCTGTTACCTAGCACAGTATTACTAGCAGTAACGAGTTATGCAGGCTCCTTTCTTTCTAAAGCCTAGCATAGGCACTTGAGACAAAACGGAATCCGTCTTGCGATCCTGCCGACCACTGATACCGTATGGCCTATGGTTGCGGGCAGAATTTCTTTGCGTGCGTGTTACGCATAAGCGCTCTGAAAACGCGTCAGCTACTTTTAAAATGCGTCAAATACGCAGAAAAAGTGCGTTACCGCGATCCCTTGGACATCTAAAAAGAAAACAGGATTATTCATTATAACAATGCACAGGTCTGCACATAAAGGGTAGGATAAAGGAAAGTAGAACACCGTCCATAAGGGTCTCGGACCGATTGGACGCTAATCCCACCTTCTCCTAAAGTAGAACTAGAACACGTAACATTGCAGGGTATTTTTTTTTCAGAAAAGATTGCAGGTTGGAAAGTTTGGGCACCTGAAATAAAATGAAATTTGTTGTGGGTGTTGTCTGAGTTTGTGCCGATATTCCTAGTTTTCAATTCATGTACTGATTGATTTGGGGTAAAGGGCTCTTGCCAAAAGGACCCTTGTTATGTACACCAAAGTTGTTTGAACTGTTTGCACGACAGACTGTTTGTTGTGTTATTCTGTACATGAGCACATGACATGAACACGGTAATACACACAAATACTAATACTGATATAGGATTATTCACTGATGATAAGATTAAACTAAAGAATTCCTTGTAAATCTTACCCGCATTCTTTAAACTTGTACATAGCTGAAGGGAGAGACTGCGTCTTACGTCTGAAAAGCCAGCGCTGAATTTGTCGCTCTGTCATGTCTGTCTGCTTCTCGAGTTTCTGAAAACATTGTGACTGTGTTAGGCAATCGATAATTTTATTCATTTAAAATTTGTATAAAAATGATGTTTGACCGTCAGTCAATATAAAAATCATAAAGGATAATCATAAAGAAAAATAACTTGACTAACTTAGAAATTGTAAACAAATACAAAAAGTATTTTATCACAGTTTATGTTGATCAAACTACTTCAATCTTCATTAAAAAAAACCTAAAAAATCAAAAAAATCCCCGAAAACCCTGAAGAAGACAGTTTGAATGATTTATAAATAATAAACAATGACTTTAACTTCAAAATTCACACACACACACACGCGCACACACACATACACACACACACACACACACACGCACACACACACATACACACGCACACACACACACAAACACGCACACGCACGCACACGCACACACGCACATACACACACACATACACACGCGTGCACACATACGCACACACACACACAAACATGCACACACACATGCACGCACGCACACACACACATACGCACATACACATACACACGCGCACACACACACGCACACACACACGCACACACATACACACGCGCACGCGCACACGCACACACACACACACACACACACCATTACTCTCCATCCACAGACTGCCTACCTCCACCTCAGCGTGAGGCAGCTGCCCTTTGTGCTTCCTGAAGGCCGCCTCCAGCGGGGGGCTGGGCACCAGAGGCCTCTGCTTGCGCTCATAGATGCCCAGGGCATTGGCCAGGGGCACGATGATGAGGCTGCAATGGGACATTGATCAGCAAGTCAGAATGCACTACAAACATTGCGCTCATAGATGCCCAGGGCATTGGCCAGGGGCACGATGATGATGCTGGAAGTGGACATTGATCAGCAAGTGACAATGCACTACAAACATTGGCCAGGGGCACTATGTCTACGGTGATGCTGGAATTGGCCATTCATCACAAATCTTAAGTTCACTGTGATTGTGCCTGTGCATTCTTGTGTGCTACATACAAGTTTGATACGCATGATTGGTTTTCTAAACACTTAAAACAGTGACAAAAGTCACAATCACTCAAGTGTACAACTCAAAGAAATGCAGTCTTGACCTCTTCTACTTAAATACAGATTAGGCAAAGTTAACGGATAAAATAGAATATATGCAACCTTGTGATCAAATAAAAAATGAACTCTTCAATGCGATACATACAGTCAAGGATTCAAAGAAACAACTCAACCGTTCAACTTTCTTCTGTTCAGTTCTAGGCTAATCTAATAAGGAGTTTTACTTTTATGATCCCATGATCTGACTTACTTTTCATAGAAGTAGCGCACGATCAGTAGCCCAAACCCCACAAGGATCGACCAGTTCATGTCTGATACTTGAGGGTAGTACACGTTGGGGTCTGAAGAAACAAAATCTTCCCATCTCGCATCGTCTCCAAGCCACCATTGTTCATTCCAGAGGTAACTGTTCACCTGATCCATTAAAGCCGCCATGTTGTTGTCGGCTTTGCAGGGGCAATCACTCTTTCTGAACAGGAGTCATGGGGTGATGTTTTTTGCAAGGCGAATGGTGATAGGTTAGTTCTGGGAGCGAAAGTAGGCCAGCTTGTTCGTTTTGCTTTTAGCCAAGACAGTGATGTTATTCTTCAACACCTTTGGGAAAAACAACAAGGAGGAGGAAATAATTTTACCAAGCTGCAGCAAACCCTTTGACAAAAAAGGGACGGATCACATCATTTCTTAGGGGTGGGGTGGGTACGTGGTTCCAAAGTTCGCTAAGCGCCTAGTTCGCTAGGTTGCTAGGTATCGTTTCACTATCATTTCATCGGGTGTTTGAACCAATCCGCCTAGGAGGGTCCGGGGGCATATCCCCCCCCCCCCCCCTCCCCCCAGGACAAAATCCCCAAAGAACTCAAATGGTGCAATCTGGTGCCATCTGAGCTCAAAATTTGCTACGAGTCTAAATCCTTTTAAAATTGATCATATCATATCATCATATCAGTTTAGGCTCTGTAGGCTTATGAAGCCTTTTGCCCTCTAGATATTTTTTTCAAATATAAATATTTATTTTCCTTTTTCTTTTTGTTTGCCCGTGAATTACTACGGCTATTGTGTATTTGTTTTGGGTTGGGTTGGTGTTTTTTTGTGGGTTTTTTTAAAATATTTTTTATTTCTCCAAATTTGTGGAGTACATAATAGTATTAAATTTTTTGTCAATAAGATTTTTGAACCTATTTAGTGATGATGCATTTACAGTTTCATTAGAAAGATTGTTCCATGCAGTTATTACTCTGTTAGTAAAAAAGTTTTGAGCTGAACGACTGTTATTTAGTTTTTTGGTTAGTTTGAAATCATGCCCTCGTGTTCTCTCCTCGTCAGTTAAAGTTAGTAAAGTTTTAGTTGTGTTAGGATCATAGAACTTATTAAGAATTTTATACACCTCAATCAAATCGCCTCTTAGACGTCTGTATTCCAAACTAGGTATTCCCAAATACTTTAGTCTGTCCTCATAGTCCATATCTCTGGTTCCAATAATTGTTTTCGTAAATCTCCTTTGGACACCTTCTAAATGATCAACATGTTTTCTCAAAAAGGGACACCAGACAGGATTTCCATACTCTAATAAGACTTCTTTTTTGCCAAGGGGGTTTCCAGAAACACAGGACCCCCCCTCCCCCCGATCCGCCCCTACATAATCACATCACCTCCTCCATCCCTGCTGCGCGCGCAGAACAATTTAAGAAAAACAAGAACACATGCATAAATAAAAAATAATGTTTCGATTGCTTTGAATTTTGGCGCACATGCAAATGTTGTCATTGTCAAAGGGATTAAGCCATATAATGACGTCACGTGACATTTCACATTTTATGATTTAATAGGCCTACATGTGCAAAATTAATTAAAATAAAGATATAATTGTGCCATAGTAAAGAAACAACTAATCAAACATAGTCAAAACGGCTGTGATAATGATAAGGTTGTAGATAAGTAATGTCCCATGTGTCCCATATATACATACATCTGTATCATTAAAAATTCAGGACTTTCCTTGAGTTGCATTGCCTCCGGGCATTGCCTCCAGGATCGTTCCCATCATCTTTATATCTACTAATGTCCCATATGTGTCTGTTTCAGACCGGAGGACGTTAAACGGATTTTCATTCATTCCGTCCCATATGTGTCCTTGTGACCGGGAGGACGTTAGACATAAACGTTCATTCATTCATAAGGTTGTACAAATGTGTGCACATTTTCAAGGGAATGACTGTTATAGTTTTTCAAATGTCTGTCCAAAATGACCACACACAAACACAAAGGAGAAAATAAGCTATTTTCGCTCACCTTTTTGGGGGCACAGGTTTTGGTGTACATTTCCTCTTATTTAATACAAAACAACACAAAAACTATGCATGGTGTGTAGAGCCTTTAATGGCATATGAAATTATAATAATAATAGTACCAAAAACTCAATATAACTTCAATTATGAAGAAAAGTTATTTTTGTTCTATTTAAGCAAAGCAATTGATTTATATAAGTTAAAAGATACCTACATTTAGACATTAATGCCACTAAATTAACACATTCAGA
>CM065683.1:72022552-72025052 GCA_017654935.2 Phymorhynchus buccinoides
GGCTTCCATTGCATCTTTTATATTCAAACTATCGTCAGCGTCGGGGGAGAGTAGGGGGAGGGAGAGCCCCCCCCCCTCCCCCAGTCTCTCTCTCTCTCTCTCTCTCTCTCTCTCTCTCTCTCTCTCTCTCTCTCTCTCTCTCTCTCTCTCTCTCTCTCTCTCTCTCTCTCTCTCTCTCTCTCTCTCTGAGTGTGTTTGTATGTGTGTGCATGCGCGTGTGTGTGCATGCATGTGTGTGTGCATGCGTTTGTGTGTTGTGTAATTTTTGTAATTATCAATCTGTTGTCTCTGTGTCCGATTGTTTGTTAGCAGGCCCAGATCTGAAGGGCCTACTACATGAAATGTTTGCCTCTTAAAGTATTAAATAATAATAGAAACAAGCGCGAAATCGCAATAGTTTGTGGCACGCGGTCTATTTTTACCACTCCAATCATGAGTCACCTCCCCTGGCTTTTCAATAATTTTAATCTGTAAACCAGAATGTTATCTCTGCACCCTTTCGTAACTTTTTATATCTTTTGGAAAACATTTAAAACTATGTATCCTACTTATACTCATCAAAAGAAGCACCGCATACTCGTCGTGTCTGTTGTAGTGTCTGTATTATGTATGTTTATTATTTTGTACGCTTTTAAAATACATCATTTTAAAGAGTGGCCTCAATGTGTAGCCTTGATTTGAATCGAATCACTTGTAGCGGTGCTATAGCCGATGAGGTTTAACCGAGGCGTAGTTACTGCTACACCTATCGGTATTAATTTAAAAAATCGGGACTTTACTGGTTTCGTACTGCCTCCGGGCATTGCCTCCAGTATTGTTCCCACCATATTTGTATTTACAAATGTCCCATGTGTGTCTGATTCGGACCAAGAGGACGTCAAACACCATTTTCGTCGCCTCGATTTGAAGTGCGACAATTTTGGACAGACCGACCGACAAAGTGAGTTATAGGTTTGCGGCTTGAACCACAAACAAAAAACCCAGGAAGGAGATGACAATAAAATATGTTTTAATGTCAAGCCCTATAGATCTAGTAAAAAAAATACATTGTGTGAAAGTCAGAAAAGTAAATGGAGAGAGAGAATGAATGAATGAATGAATAACTTTTATTTTCTGAGGATAATAGAGTAAGTATAAATACTTTTTTTCATCCAGTCCTCACAAAACAAAAAAGGAAAACAAAATCAAAGCAAATAATTCAATAAATAAGAAAGGCATGCAAAGCAAAGAAAACGAACACACATTATCATCAAAGCAGGCACATTATCAATATAAACAGACACATAATAAATTCAGCATTATTCATACATACTTAAGAAATGGGATGTGGAGGGACCGAAAATAAGTGAGTATCTAGGAACAAAACAAAACATGAAGTAAGAAAAATAAGAAGAATAGGAGGGGGAGGGGGAGTAAAGAAGAAAGGAATGAGAGAGCGGGGGGGTAGAGAAAGAAATGATAGAGCGAGACAGCAAAGACATAAACGGAAAGCTGAGGGAGAAGGAGTAAAGGAAGGAGAGAGAGATGGAAGGAGGACAAACACAGAGAGAGAGAGAGAGAGAGAGAGAGAGAGAGAGAGAGAGAGAGAGAGAGAGAGAGAGAGAGAGAGAGAGAGAGAGAGAGAGATAGGAGAGACAGACAGGTAGGCAGACAGACGAACAGACAAAAGAGTATGGATAAAGAGAATGAGAGAGAAAGAGGAAGGGTACATGTAAGATAAAAAAAACCAATATATACATACTGAATTGTTTTGATAACACAATAATGGTATCAAAGTTATTATATTCACAATGAACAACGTAGCCCCTCTCCCCCCCCCCCCCCTCTCTCTCTCTCTAACCCCCACACCCCCCCCCTCTCTCTCGTTGCACACAAACATGCACACAACACAGCACAAAAAACACACACACACACAGAGGTGCGCGCACACGCACGTAAACACACACACACGCACACGTGCATTCATACAATTCATAAACATCAATATTAAGGTTATTCAAAAGTGTCTCAAGGACATCCTTTGTACATGTGAAATATATTAAGCCACATTTTGTAAACAGGGACTCCTCTGCTTATTAATAACTTCAAATATTCATCAAAATTAGATAGAAGTGACACTATTATTGGAACATGTTAATCATAATATTTTAATACATTTCAGGGGTTAATGACAAGTTTTCATTGCTCATAAGATAATTAAAAAATGATGTTTTAAATCTTCCAAAATTTGGTTCAGCTTTTAAATAAATAGGAAGCTTATTCCATAACCAGCTACCAGAATATGAAAGGCTCGATTTAAACAGTGTTATGGAGGGCAGTGGTAGATCAATTCTATGACTGTGCCTAAACTCGTTGATTGTGAACATACCACTTATTGAAGATGGACAGTTTCCGTGTAAAATCCTATGCATTAAGATTCTTTTATTGAACAGTAGTTTGTATTTGAGCGGAAGAATATTTGAAGATGCATAGTCAGAAATAGTTAAAGTTGATTTATTTA
>CM065683.1:72037552-72045052 GCA_017654935.2 Phymorhynchus buccinoides
CTTTTGAGTTTTGGTGTTTTCTCTCTTGCTCTGTCTGTCTCTGTAGTTCTCTATCTCTCTCTTATGTATTATATCTCTGTCTGTCTATCTGTGTCACACTTTGAATCTTTTTCTGTCTCTATCTGTCTATCTCTCTCTTGTTATTTTTTCTCTATCTCTATGTCTTACTTTGCCTCTCTCTGTCTGTCTCTGTCTTTCTGTAACTCTATGTCTTACTATGCCTCTCTGTCTGTCTCTGTCTTTCTGTAACTCTATGTCTTGCTATGCCTCTCTCTCTGTCTCTGTCTTTCTGTAACTCTATGTCTTACTTTGCCTCTCTCTCTCTCTGTCTTTCTCTCTGTCTTTCTGTAACTCTATGTCTTACTTTGCCTCTCTCTCTGTCTCTGTCTTTCTCTCTGTCTCTGTCTTTCTGTAGCTCTATGTCTTACTTTGCCTCTCTCTCTGTCTCTGTGTTTCTGTAACTCTATGTCTTACTATGCCTCTCTCTCTGTCTCTGTCTTTCTCTATCTCTATGTCTTACTTTGCCTCTCTCTCTGTCTCTGTCTTTCTGTATATCTATGTCTTTCTCTCTGTTTCAATCTTTCCCTTTCTCTCTATTTCTCTCTGTCTCTCTATATATGTTTATATCTTTCTCTATCTCTATGCCTTTCTCTCTGCCTCTGACATTCTCTATATATGTCTTTCTCTATGTTTCTGCCTTTCTCTATCTCTAAGTCTTTCTGTCTGTCTCTGTCTTTCTCGATCTCTATGACTTTCTGTCTCTGTCTTTCTCTATGTCTTTCTTTCTGTCTCTGTTTTTCTCTATCTCTAAGTATTTCTCTGTGTCTCTCTCTATGTCTTTCTTTCAGTCTTTCTATCTGTCTCTGTCTTTCCCCATCTCTATGTCTTTCTTTCTGTCTCTGTCATTCTCTCTGTCTCTGTCTTTCTCTATGTCTTTCTTTCTGTCTATGTCTTTCACTATCTCTAAGTATTTCTCTGTGTCTCTCTCTATGTCTTTCTTTCAGTCTTTGTCTTTCTCTATCTGTAAGTCTTTCTCTGTGTCTCTCTCCATCTCTATCTCTATCTCTGTCTTTGTCCTTCTCTCTGTCACTGTCTTTCTCTATGTCTTTCTTTCAGTCTTTGTCTTTCTCTATCTGTAAGTCTTTCTCTGTCTCTCTCTCCATCTCTATCTCTCTCTCTCTGTCTTTGTCCTTCTCTCTGTCACTGTCTTTCTCTATGTCTTTCTTTCAGTCTTTGTCTTTCTCTATCTGTAAGTCTTTCTCTGTCTCTCTCTCTCCATCTCTATCTCTCTCTCTGTCTTTGTCCTTCTCTCTGTCACTGTCTTTCTCTATGTCTTTCTTTCAGTCTTTGTCTTTCTCTATCTGTAAGTCTTTCTCTGTCTCTCTCTCCATCTCTATCTCTCTCTCTGTCTTTGTCCTTCTCTCTGTCACTGTCTTTCTCTATGTCTTTCTTTCTGTCTCTGTCTTTCTCTATCTCAAAGTCTTTCTCTGTATCTCTCTCTATGTCTTTCTCTCTGTCTTTGTCTTCCCCATCTGTATGTCTTTCTCTCTGTCTCTGTCTTCCCCATCTGTATGTCTTTCTCTCTGTTCTGTCTTTCTCTCTGTCTCTGTCTTTCTCTCTGTCTTTGTGTTTCTCTATCTCTATGTCTTTCCCGTGCTGCCATTTCCTCTTACTCCCCCTTCCCCTGAGAGAGAGACAGAGATAGAGAAACACAGATAGACAGACATACAAAGACAGATATACAGAGAGAGAGAGAGAGAGAGAGAGAGAGAGAGAGAGAGAGAGAGAGAGAGAGAGAGAGAGAGAGAGAGAGAGAGAGAGAGAGAGAGAGAGAGAGCGAGAGAGAGAGAGAGAGAGAGAGAGAGAGAGAGAGAGAGAGAGAGAGAGAGAGAGAGAGAGAGAGAGAGAGAGAGAGAGAGAGAGAGAGAGAGAGAGAGAGACAGACAGATGTCAGGACAGAGAGCAAACAATGCGGACAAAGAGAGCAGCATTTGGGTGTGGTGCACGTACGAAGGAAACAAAGCCCAAGTCCTATCATCCCTTTGGGATTGGGTTGGCCGCGGAGACTGCAGTCACGACAACTTCTATAACGAGGCGTATTTCGTATCCTAATCTAGCAACCCTTTGTCTTGTTGATGCTTTTCCCCCTGGTGTTGTTGGACTGTGTGGTTATTTATGTATATGAAGATATGTGCGTGTAGTTGTATATGCATATGCATAATGCATACGTATATATATATCTGTATTTACAAGTAACCATTTGATTGGTTTGCCCCTTTGTCTTTCTTAACGTGGATGGGATTAACCTGTCCATTTGCCTGTCTAACTTTCTGTATGTCCCTTTCTAACTAGCTATACAGCTATTTACATACCTACCTACTAACGGACATTCCACCTGCCTACCTGCCTACTGCACAACTTACCAACCGTCTAACCATCTACCTGTCTACCCAGCTACCCAGTAGTATTACATTCCAACCTACCAATCTACCCGCCGAAACATTGAGCAGAATATAGATGTGTGTGTGTGTGTGGTGTGTGTGTGTGTGTGTGTGTGTGTGTGTGTGTGTGTGTGTGTGTGTGTGTGTGTGTGTGTGTGTGTGTGTGTGTGTGTGTGTGTGTGTGTGTGAGAGAGAGAGAGAGAGAGAGAGAGAGAGAGAGAGAGAGAGAGAGAGAGAGAGAGAGAGAGAGAGAGAGAGAGAGAGAGAGAGAGAGAGAGAGAGAGAGAGAGAGAGAGAGAGAGAGAGAGAGAGAGAGAGAGAGAGAGAGAGAGAGAGAGAGAGAGAGAGAGAGAGAGAGAGAGAGAGAGAGAGAGAGAGATTGGGAGATCCAGACGAGACAGAGTAAGACAGAAGTAAAGGAAAAAACCGATACTGACAAGAGATACAGAGAGATCTTAATCTACATAAATAAACGGAGATAAGAGAGAGAGAGAGAGAGAGAGAGAGAGAGAGAGAGAGAGAGAGAGAGAGAGAGAGAGAGAGAGAGAGAGAGAGAGAGAGAGGAGAGAGAGAGAGAGAGAGAGAGAGAGAGAGAGAGAGAGAGAGAGAGAGAGAGAGAGAGAGAGAGAGAGAGAGAGAGAGAGAGAGAGAGAGAGAGAGAGAGAGAGAGAGAGAGAGAGAGGAGGGGGTAAAGATGAACGACAAGAGAGAGAGAAAAAGTTAAGCTAAACTAAACAGAAAGAGAGAGAGAGAGAGAGAGAGAGAGAGAGAGAGAGAGAGAGAGAGAGAGAGAGAGAGAGAGAGAGAGAGAGAGAGAGAGAGAGAGAGAGAGGAGAGAGAGAGAGAGAGAGATATTGAGAGAGAGAGAAGAGAGAGAGAGAAAATCGAGCAAAATCAATATTGAAATGATAACATCAACGTGCCAGACAGATTATGAGTTTAAAAGCAATCAGGCAGAAAGGGTGACCTGAAAGATTCCAGAGATGGCCACTGTATGGAAACTGAACAATGGGTGGCAGGTGGCACTACAGCTTGTATCCTCAACTACCCATCATTTATCAGTTCATTTCGCTGTCTTTGTCGTACGGCTTGTAGGCCTTTCTGTACTGTTCCTTCCCATCCTGTTTTTTAAATTTATATGTTTATGCTTCGTGGCGGTACCATAGCCGATGAGGTTGAACCGAGGCGTGGTTACCGCTACACCTATCTATATTGTTAAAAACTCGGGACTTTACTGGTGTTGCACTGCCTCCGGGCATTGCAGCCAGTATTGTTCCCACCATCTTTGTATTTACAAATGTCCCATATGTGTCTATGACCGAGAGGACGTAAAACATCATTTTCATCATCATCCTGGTTTTTCCCCCAGGCCAATATTGATGAACCTAAGATCAGGTGTATCTGCTACATCGAAGACTACAGCACCAGAACTACTTGTCCCCAGACCAACGTTGATGAACCCAATACCATACCTGCTACATCGAAGACTACATCACCAGAACTACTTGTCCCTGAGAGCAACTGCTATGAGGACGTCAGACCTTCTACTACCTACCTACCTACCATCCTGTTTTACGTACAGTCATGGTGACACTAATTATAGGCCCTAATCTGCCTCGCCTTCAGCATTGCTGGCTTCAGCACTGGAGCTGAATAACGACAGACGAGCCTATGCCCCCCCCCCCTCTCTCTCTTTCTCCATCCTTTTGTGTGTGTGTGAGAGAGAGAGAGGAGGGGGTGGGGGGGGGGGGGGTGAGGGAGAGACTGACGGTTTTGTTGACGGTTTCTTCTTCATGGATAATTGGATGATTGTTCGATGATTATTTTTGCATGCTTCATTATTTTTGTGTTGAATATTTGATTTTCTTGCATGCTTCTTTGAGGGCAATATGTAAAAAAGCCCATTGTATGCTTACTCTTTTTCCCTCAACAAAAAAAGTTTCGTGCGTTCGTTCTCTCTCTCTCTCTCTCTCTCTCTCTCTCTCTCTCTCTCTCTCTCTCTCTCTCTCTCTCTCTTCTCTCTCTCTCTCTCTCTCTCTCTCTCCTTCTCTCTCTCTCTCTCTCTCTCTCTCTCTCTCTCTCTCTCTCTCTCTCTCTCTCTCTCTCTCTCTCTCTCTCTCTCTCTCTCTCTCTCTCTCTCTCTCTCTCTCTCCTCTCTCTCTCTCTCTCTCTCTCTCTCTCTCTCTCTCTCTCTCTCTCTCTCTCTCTCTCTCTCTCTCTCTCTCTCTCTCTCTCTCTCTCTCTCTCTCTCTCTTTAGGGTCATATCTCCTCATAACAACACCAACATACAGTTCTCCTCCACAGCAAGAAACCTAGGGGTCACATTCTCCAACACTCTTTCCATGGACACACACGTCTCAAACATCTGTCGCTCTGCATACCATGAACTCAGGAAAATCAGCAGCATTCGCCACCTTCTTACCTTCGATGCAGCCAAAACGCTTGTCTGTTCTCTGGTTCTGTCCAAGTTCGATTATTGCAACTCCCTCCTCTCTGGCATCCCACACTATCTTCTTGACAAACTCCAAAAGGTCAAAAACTCTGCAGCCCGACTAGTATTCAAGGCTGAACAACATGAACACGCCCAGCCTCTCCTACAGAACCTTCACTGGCTTCCCATTTCTGCTCGAGTCGATCACAAAATATCTACACTCTGTTTCAAATCTGTCACCGATCCCTACTTTCCTGCCTATCTCTCTGATCTTCTGCACATCTACTCTCCTACCAGACTACTCCGCTCCTCTTCAGACAATCGAACTTTCACTCTTCCTCGACCCAAAACAAAGACCTATGGCAACCGCACGTTCTCTTTCACCGCACCGAAAACATGGAATCAGCTCCCATTCGCCACTCGCAACTCAGAAACACTTCCACGCTTCAAAACCGCTCTAAAAACCCACTATTTCCGCCAGTCCCACAACCTCGATTAAAATCTGTCTGCTGTCTCCCTTATGTCTTTCCGTCTGTTGGTCTGTTTGCCCCCCCCCCCCCCTCTCTCTCTCTCTCTCTCTCTCTGTGTCAACGTGTCTGTCACTCTGTATGCCTGTCCATCTGTCCCCCCTCCCCACCCCCTTGCTCTTTTTCTTAACTTCCCCCCTCCCCCCTCCCCACTTTGTCTACTCGTCTCTCACTCTTTGTCTCTCCGTTTTCTATCTGTCTTACTCTCTGCTCCTCTCTATCCCCGTCTCTATCCCCAACTCCTTCCTTCTTTTACGCTCCCTCTTCTGCTTTTCTGCATTACCTTCCATTTTGTCCATTTTCTTCTTTCTGCTTCTGCTCTCTGCCGCTACGGTCAATGATGCACAATGGATGAGTGCATGTGAGCGCGTGCGTGTGTGTACATGCGCGCATGTGTGCGTGCGTGCGTGTGTGTGTGTGCTCTGTGTGTGTGTGTGTGCTCTGTGTGTGTGTGTGTGTGTGTGTGTGTGTGTGTGTGCGTGTGTGCGTGCGTGCGTGCGTGCGTGCGTGCGTGCGTGCGTGCGTGCGTGCGTGCGTGCGTGTGTGTGTGTGTGTGTGTGTGTGTGTGTGTGTGTGTGTGTGTGTGTGTGTGTGTGTGTGTGTGTGTGTGTGTGGTGTGTGTGTGGGTGTATTGAAAGGATGGGCTGAATGGGTGTATTTTAATATTGTGAACATTGTGTATTTTTATTTCTTTATCCATTTTGTCTCACTGTTTTAAAATGATTTTACGTTATAAGTGTTTTAAAATGCTATTTTATTAGTATGTGTGTGAGTGTCATTCATTTAATGTTTTTTTTCCACTAAATCGTGTGTGTGTGTGTGTGTGTGTGTGTGTGTGTGTGTGCGTGCGTGCGTGCGTGCGTGTGTTTGTGGTGTGTGTGTGTGTGTGTGTGTGTGTGTGTGTGTGTGTGTGTGTGTGTGCGTGTGTGTGTGCGTGCGTGTGTGTGGTGCGTGTGCAGGTGTGTGTGTGTGTGTAAATGGTTATTAATATTGAATATTATGTGCCTTTTTTGTGACTATTGTATGTACAAATTATAGTAAGTTGTTATTTTATGATGCATGCAACTGTATTTCAGTCCTATATATCTCTGTCTCTGTTTGTGTGTCTCTCTCTTCTCTCTTTCTCTGTCTGTCCCTCTGTCTGGCTCTCTGTGTCTCCGTCTCTGTCTTTCTCTGTCTGTCTGTCTGTCTGTCTGTCTCTGTCTCTCTCTCTCTCTCTCTCTCTCTCTTTCTCTTTCTCTCTCTATCATTATAAGTGTGGGTGTGGGTGTGATTTGTTAATAGTGTGGCCTGGGCGTCTTTAAGTGTCCATCAGTGTGAGTGTTTCAAGTTGGTTGCGAAAGTGTACTGTAGATTATGTCATTCATTATTTGGGCGTGATTGATAAATTGACTGAGGGATCAGGGAAGGGGGGTGTTGGTCAATGTTTAATGTATACTTTTTGTTCATTGTGTTTACTATTAATATTAGTGATTTCTGTAAAGCGGTAGAGCTTAAAGATTAGGCGCTATAAAAGTTGTCTTAATAAATAATAAATAAATACACTAAATTCGTATGACGATGTTAGTATGTATTCATTTCATTTTATTTGTTTCCTATTCGCCTACAATGTGCCTAATATATGTTAGAAATAATGTCCTCAATTTAGTGCAAATTGTTGCCTGTTACACACCCTATGATGCATTTATTTGCCCTGTTCTATAATGTATGTTTCCTTTATACATGCTTCAACATATCTCTGTGTGCATGTACATGCGTGCTTGTGTGCAGGAATGCGCGCGCAAGTATGTGAGTATGGTTGCATGCATGTATGCACGCGCGAGTATTAAAAATGATGCATGTGCGTATGCAAGTTTTAGAAACCCATATTTTAGCCTATCTTTGTATCATAATATCAACTGTTTTGCTACCTTTGTGTTCAGCTCTGTATGTGTAATAGTATGCCTTGCCATGTTTGTGTTCTGTGTTTACATATGTTGTGCCTAACTCACATAATTGCCTAGTCTGTAGATTAGGCAGCCACTTTGCCTAGTTTGTGAACTAAGCACTGGGACTGCCTAACTTGTAAACTAACTTCTCAGACGTGCCTAATCTACAGAC
>CM065683.1:72050052-72052552 GCA_017654935.2 Phymorhynchus buccinoides
TTTCCAGTATGTATCTCCTACTCGGTACAACACAACAGTTACAGTAATCTCTGCAACAAATGATTTTCTTTCTTTTGTTCCTTACCGATGTATCTGACTGCTTTGATCGCCATGACTTGAAGGCTCACGTCAAAATCAAGTATCCTGCTAACTTTAACCCTCTAACATCTTATGTTTTTTTGAGAAAACGACAACGTTAAAGTTTCAGTGGAGAGTGAGAGTCTTCTTTAGTTTGAAGAGTGTGAGTGAGTCAAGGTTAAAGGTTGCACAACAGTAATCTCTGCAACAAATGATTATCTTTATTTTGTTCTTTATCAATGTATCTGACTGCTTTGATCGTCGTGACTTGAAGGCTCACGTCAAAATCAAGTATCCTGCTAACTTTAACCCTCTAACGCCTTATATGTTTAGAGAAAATGACAACGTTAAGGTTTGAGTTAAGGTTAAAGGTCGGGGCCACGACGGACGCAACACACACACACACACACATACAACAGACACACAACCGAACATGTACGATACTATAGACTCACTTTGTTTTAAAAAACGACGTGAGCCAAAAATCATATTTGTATTTTTTTAACCACTGTATTATATATTTTCCTTTTTTCCTTGCACTTTATTTTATTTACTGCATTTTGACCCTTGCATTCTTTCAGTTTGGGATAGCTTTATTATTGTGATTAATTGTTTGTCACAGTAGACAGACAGACAGACGATGGTGTCAATAATGTAAAAAAAAAACCCACCTTCTCTTCTTGACATTACTAATGTATTCTTGGCGTCATATTAAAGAGGAGTCATGTTGGAGATTAAAACAAAGACTGCCTAATTTGTAAACTAAACACTCTGCCTAATCCACAGACTAGGCTGCCTATTCTACAAATGAAGCTGCCTAGTCTATAGATTAGGAACGTCTGAGAAGTTAGTTTACAAGTTAGGCAGTCCCAGTGCCTAGTTCATAGACTAGGCAAAGTGGCTGCCTAATCTACAGACTAGGCAATTTTGTGTGTTACAGTGTTAGGCACGACATGTCTTATAGAATGTTGACCCGCGTAGAATGCATACATTCCACGGCCTAAATTGTAGAATGTGTACATTCTATGGGATGTTTGTAGAAAGTTGACGTCGGTATACTTTCTACGGGTTTTGTTGTAGAATGTATACATTACACGGGCTGAAATGGAGCCCGTCAACATTACACGGACAAAAGTGTAGAAAGTAGACTAGATTCGAAAGAGGGGCGTCTCTCAATATTACATAGCCACATTTGTAAATATAGACGACACATAAACAAACACATACAGAACAAAACTCGAGACTTTATTAATGTCCAGCTGATTAAAAACAAAGAAAACAGCTGACAACGTCCACGAATTCAGCATACCTCTCTTGGGATAAAGCAGAAACATTCTTATTTCTGTCAGAAATCATCTCCATCCACCGTCTATAAAACTCATCTTTAAAATCATCTCTCGAGGTCACGTCTTCGCCCTCCATTCTTGTTTGTAAATGGATCATGGAAGCCACTGCTCAGCTAACACCAAAGTGAATGCGTTGTGTGAATTGTGTTAATAGTTTCAGAAAAATAAACAAGACTACGGCACTTCTCGCCCTTCAACCGTGTGAGTGTATTGTTCCTGAGTGATTCTCAACCTGTGATCAACGATAATCAAACCAAAGAGGTGTACTGCTCAAGTAACACCAATTTAAAGGGGCACCCTGACCGATGATTTTTTCGGTAAGAAACACCTCGAGATCACCAGAAAAACACCCTTTACAGAGATTGCAACACTCACTTTGCTCTGGCTTCCTATAAATCAAACTGATAGGCGATTCCTCCTTGGCGGAGGTGCTGGAAGTCAAATGATCTCATCCGCTTCTTTTCGAATGGCCGCCAAATCGTTTGCACGACATTTTCGCAATACAAGCCTTTTTTTCTTTTCTTGTTTTTAAATTTTATACAGTTGATCTAAAGGAGTTTTGCTCACAACAAAGGAAATAGCTCAAATGTTTTTGTTACTGCACTACAAAAAAAGAAAACGCTTCAACCACAATGAGTGTCCTCCACCCACCCCATCCAAAATGGCTACTCTCTCCGGCATCTCCGCCAAGGAGGAATCGCCTTTTTGGCAGCTTAATTTCTAGGAAACCAGAGCAAAGTGAGTGTTCCGATCCTTGAAAAGGCTGTCTTTCTGGTGATCTCGACGTGTGTCTTGCAAAAACTCATCCAGTCGGGTGCCCCTTTAAATATGTCGTGTAAATTTTGTGAACAGTAAAAATGTTTTATATCGATGGCGCTTCGTGCTTTTCAGCCGTATGAGCGCCTTGTTCCTGAGTGGTTCTCGACCAGTAAGTGCATGATGACAAGGTATCAAACCACTTGTAAAGGTAGGTACAACCGTACAACCGTCAACATTCTATGACACATCAGATTCCCGTCAACATTCTATGATTTTGTCCATTGAATGTACACATTCTACAATTTCGCTGTAGAAAG